>VYZQ01038741.1:0-12129 GCA_013400655.1 Mystacornis crossleyi
GGGGTCTCTCAGCTCCCACAGCAGCAGGGCAAGGGCTGATCTGGCAGATCCAGAGGGGGATTAACCCTTCTGCACTCGGCCTTTCCCCTTTCCCAAGGCTGCAGCTCCGAGCCAGCCCATCCCTTGCACTACCAAAGGTCTCCACATTCCCTGCACAGCCCTCAGACCCCTCCTGGCGCAGGTCGAGCCCCATCTGCCACGTTCTCCACCTGCTAACCCACCTTCCCTCTTGGTTTAGATCAGAATTCTCCAATTCCCAAGGCAGGAACTTCTGAAATTTGCCCTCTGAGCCCTCTCAGTCTCCTCAACTCAGCCCCAGCATCAGTGGAGTGCAAAGCTCTGTTTCTGCAGGACCCAGGTTCTCTGTTTATCCAGGGTCTCCGTGGCAAAATTCCCACCTCACATCCATCCCCCCTCCCTGCCCCAGCCCCCTGTGGCACCGGGGTGGTGCTTTCTGGACCTGCCAAAGCTACAGAAAATTCCCTCTTTCCTCCCTCTCCCTCAGAGCAGAGATCCGTCAGCAGATAAACAGAGAGGAGGGAGGCATTTTATTCTCTTTCAAAAGAGAGTGAACCCCAAAAGAAGCAGTTACAGCATCTACAACAGACTGAAATATCCAGCCTGCCTGAAATACAGGGATTTTAGGGAACACAGGTCCCTGTGGACAGTGTGTGGGGGGAAAAAAAGCAGCTCCAGAATTCCAGGTGATGCAGCTTCATCTTGGATAAAGCCCCCACACAGGGTAAAATCTGTCCACGTCTCATCAGTAGCCAGCAAACAGAATTTCCCAACCAGAGACACCTCCTGGGAACCAGGCAATAGCTTGGAATTCCTTGAGAAAAGCACAGCTCCCACACTCTCCACGTAAAACATCCAGACATCCATCTCACCTGCCCAGCTCCTCTAATTTCAGGGCACGTTCCCCCCACCGCATTAAAAATTAAAGCAATAATTAAGTGTCCAACCCCTCAAGAGCTCAGCGCTGACCTTGGGGAGCAGCAGAAGCCCCCGAACCCCTCAGGCACAGCCCGAGCATCCTCCCCCTCACCCTCAGGTGAGCTTTGCTCCCTGTCTGCACCTCCAGCTCCAGCCAGCAACTCCCCTGCTGCTGGGAATTGTCACAACATCCATCAGCCACACCAGGCTGAAGATAAGCCCTGAGCAGAAGATAATGAAGCCAATAAAACCAGACCTCGCTGTCCCCAGGAGGCCACCGTGAGTTAGGTGTGAGGTGCAGAGTGCCACGAGCCCCCCTGACTGCACCGTGCAGGCCTGGGGCTGCTAGGGAACGCTTTTCCTCAGGGATTATGAGGGGGAAAGATGTGAATTGCTGAGAAAACACCGCCCTGGGACTGCAGCCGGGCAAGGTGCCTAAGGGGGAGGTAACCACAAAGAACAAGGCAGGGTAAGAGTCAAAAATAAGGCAAAAATAAGGAATCTCCCAGGTACAACCCCAGTTCCTGCCGCTGCCAACCTCAGATCCAACTGAGCATCACTCAGCCCCACCCACAGGGGCTGCAAAAGCTGAGAAAAGCACCCAAATCTGCAGCTGGGAGAGACAGGAACACTGCCAAGATGTTTAATTCCTCACACACTCCTGCTTGTTTCGTCCTCGCCTCCAGCATCAAAGCTCCACTTTTGCTCTGAGGAGGAAAAAATACCCCAAACCTGTGCCTGAAAATTTAAATTCAGGAGCCCCTTTTTTAAACATTTTCTGCTCAAATGCTCTGCTCGGTCCTTCCTACCCGATAACAACCACAGTGTCCCAGGCAACGGGGGCTGCTGAGCTTCCCAGCTTATCTGTGACCCTCTGAATATTTGTTAGAAAACGAAGATGTTGGAAGTGCCCCACTTGTAATAATCAATTCAGTGATGTCAGCATGCGGTGCTGCCTCATTTCTCCTGGAAGAGGTTCCCTCTTCTGACTCCCTCCAGTCCTTTTTAACCCCAAAGGTCCTTTCCTATTAAGATAAGGGCACTTTGTTGATGTGAGGGGAGGTTTCTATCAGCTCCCTCACTTGTGGGGTTGAATAGAAATGGCCTGGGATGATGGGATACAGGACAAAGCCATTTCTGACTCCTGAGAAACAACAGCAAATGAGTTTTCCCAACCTTTTCCCCCAGAAAATGGCTGGGAACCTGGAGGCTCTTACAGCCCAGACCACGTGCAGAAAAGGGGCTGAAACCGCTCCATTTTCAAAAACTGGGCAGTAAAAATCAAAGATTTGGTTGTAATGACACCCTCCAAGACTGAGAGCCTCTGACGATAATTTTAAGAAGTTACACAGAAAAATCATCCTACCAAAAATTTAATTTTCGTCCAGAAGTCTGTTCTCATCCCCAAACATCCCATAAAATGCCTTTTTGCCAGCATCACCTCCCTGCTTCGAATCCTGGCTCTCTCACCACCTCCCAGTCCCAGACACTGTTCCCCGTATGCTGCAGACAGATGCTCTCCCAAAGCCTCAAGGATTTGTTTGGGGGAGGAATTTTCTTTCCAGGAGAAAGGCCTGACGTCCCATTCTATTCTGATTTACCTCCTCATCTCGCATAAAACCCAGGCAGCAGAGCCACCTGGGTGGGAAGTGCAAAAAGGGGTGCCCAGATTCCCCCCAGGCTCATCCCTGGACTGGGAATGCTGGGCATGAATGCCAGGGGTGCTGTTAAAAACCCAGTGGGAGCCCATCTGCTGAGTTGCTTCCCAAGGAGACCTGAGTCAACAGGCCCAGGTGCCAAATGCAAGGTTTTCCTCAGAGTAATTATATGAGGGGCTGATTAACAATCGATAATCCCAATAAAAATGGCCATTAAAGTCCATCAGGGGCGGGGAGGCAGGGGCTGATCATCGGTGCTAACGAAGCACAGCCAGGCAGAGCCCTGGCAGCCAGGTCACACCGAGAAAACAGCTGTGACAGTCCCCAAAAACCAGCTGGGAACAACCCCAGGGCCACCAAAATGTCACATTTTTGGGGGTTTCTGCCTCTGCAGCCCCTACAAGCTCAAGGTGGAAGCAGCAAGGGGGAAACAGAGCATAATTAAATCCCTGTGAGCATCTCTCCAGCCTGGAATATGGGCATGGAAGAGCCAGAGGCAGCAGGCAGGGGGACCTGGCAGGATTTCTGTGAGGACTGACTTGAATTTCTCTGAGATTGGGGCTGGGTTTTGGCTCAGTGGAACACTTGGGGCATTTTTAATGCTCCTGCATTATTAATAATAATAATAATAATAACAACCAATATAATCTTCCAGAGCAGCAGATCATCTTATTCCAACTCACCCAAGACTCCTGACACTGATCCATGTCTCAAGGAAACAAAGGAAACCCCAAATTCTCCTGTCTCCAACCAAAACGAACACACCCAAGCTGACTTTACAATTTGAGCAACATCAAGTTTGCCATCAGTGGTTTTTGGTTTGTTTTTTTTTTCCCCCTTCTCAGAAGTCTGATAATTCCTTACATGGCACCCACGGCAGGGAAAGGGATCTTGTGCCAGAGCTCAGCACATTCAGGATGAGGAAACCCATGGGAAGGGGGAGCAGCTGGCTCCAGCCAGGGCCTTATTTTTAGCAAACATCTGCCAAGGGCCCCAGAGCAGAAGTGTGGGGTCCCCCGAGCTCACGTGCAGGCAGGGGGGGTGTGTTGGAGCTGTGGGAGCCACCTCAGAGGTGCCTGGGGAACAAACCCCTGGTGGGACAGAGGTCCTGCCCCAGCGGGATCCCACATTCCCAGGAGACAGGGCTGGGAGGGCTCACCCAGCTCAGCTAAACCCCCTCCCAGGAGAAAGAGAACACCTGGAAGAGGCAGGGAAAAGGCACCAGGATAGGAGGAGGCTGCAAGGACCATGTCCATGACATTAATCCTTTTATAAGGAATGGCATAAAACCCCTAGTTTGGCAGTGTAGATTTAACAGCCGCATAAACCCGAGCTATTAAATCATTTTTAGAGTACCCAAATAACTCATAGCTAGTAAGTTCAAAGAAAACTATTTTTTGTTTCACGTACAGGACAGAAATATGAAGGAAGCAGCAAGTCTGAGGTCCCTTCTGTTATTTGGGCCCTGCTAAAGCCCCAGTTCATCTGCTGCACCAGCAGAGAGCTTTTCCCTGCATTAATCAAGTCACTGCAAGCAAACGACATCCCAGAATTTGCCATTTCTTATGACCTTTGAGTTTCCTAATTAATTTCATTCCTCGTAATGAGAGATCTTTATTCATTGCCTTGGACTTGTGCTGCTCCTCACAGCTCACGGGGAGCATCTCTGCTACTCAGAGCCACCTCCAACCTGTAGTAGGGTTACTCTTTAGACACGCCAAGCTTTTAATTGACAACAGCTGATATTTGGGGCCTTTACTGACAAATTAAACTTTGAGCAGGAGGGAGAACCTCTTTTTATTTTTCTCCAGAGCGATTTTTGTCCGGTACATGAACAAGGATCTTCTCTAACCACAAACGGAGAATCCAGATGTGCAAACAGCTGGGAGCCTTCCTGGCTTGGGTTAAGGATTCAAGCCAAGCTCCGTGGCTGCCTCACATCCATCTCGCTGTCACCTCTCCCAGCCAGTCCCTGCTCTGCGGGCCACGTTTCCTCCCTGGATTTACAGCCCCGAACAGGGGCACAAGGAAAGGCTGGAAGCAGAGATGGAGGCACAGATTTGCCCACAGATTTCCTCCCTGGATTTACAGCCCCGAACAGGGGCACAAGGAAAGGCTGGAAGCAGAGATGGAGGCACAGATTTGCCCACAGATTTCCTCCCTGGATTTACAGCCCCGAACAGGGGCACAAGGAAAGGCTGGAAGCAGAGATGGAGGCACAGATTTACCCAGGGCTGGACGGGGGTCTCTGGTGGGCCCTGCCAGAGCCCCAGCACCCCCTGCCCGGAGCAGAGGAGGTTTATCCTAAAACAGCTCCTAAAACCACAGCTCCTGGAGCACAACCAGCAGCGCTGCCTCCTGTCCAGAATATTCCCACAGCTCGTGGGCGAGAAGAAAAAAATCCATCAGGAATCAACCCCAAACGCCCTTTGTGCAGCCCCTCGCTTGGCTCAGGCCTCGAGTCTCCCTCTGAACCTGCTCTCCTCCAGGTGCTGAGGGGGAATCACCCTGGACCTCGCCAGTGGAGAGGCTCAAAACCACCCCAGTGACTGCACGGGAGAGGAATTTGGGTGGAAAAGGAGCCTTAAAAGGGAATCACTGGGAAGTGCTTCTGCCTGGTGAGAAGGATAAAAGGATTAGATCACTTCAGGAATATTTACAGCCTCGCTGCATTGCTGCAGAAAGAAAAGCTCGTGCTGCCATGTTCCATTTCTTTCAGGCTCGGAGGAATAAATCTCGTTAGGAGCCAGGGCTCTCTTCCCACAAGCACTGAAGGCATGTGTTCGCACTTAGGGTAATTGCAAACATCCCTGGCTTTTAAAAAATAAACCTTGGTGCATCAGCACAGGCTCTGAACCCACAAATCCACGAATCCAAGCCTGGGAGAGGCTCCAGGAACCCTCCAGGAGGGGCCCAAACTGAGCATTGGGGGGTGAGGAATCCTCAGAGGGAAGAACTGCTCCCTGTAAGCACAGGCTCTGCTCCAAAACAGAAACTACAGAGGATGCTGTCCCCAGTTCCCACCAGAAAAGCAATCCCAGTATAACCAGTGCAGGGTCCCACTGCTCAAACCCCCCCCCACCTGTGCTGCCTCCCCTGAGCTCCTGTTCTACAAATATTTTCTTCCTCTGCACTAAAATACCCACAGCGATCCATCTCTGACCCAAATTTATCGAGGAAATATTAAGCACAAGGCCACACACATCCTTAAATACGCCGCCAGCTTCAGCAGGAGAGCAAAACACTTCAAATAAACTCCTGCTGCTAATTTTTATATTTTTTTTTACTGCACGTTCACCTCCGAGTTGCAGATTTTGCTGTCTGGGCGCGGGCAGCCTGAGCCAGGGAGCCAAACCCATTTCATGGCTCTGCTGATGATTTTTACTGCCGAGAAAATCCCTGTCTGCTCATGTCCACATAAAGACCAACGGTGCAAGGCACAGATGTTGTGTTTGCCAGCAGAACCCTGGGAACAGAGGAGGAAAAGGGGAGTTTTACACGCACACACATCCACCTCAGCCGAGGAGCCCCACCGGATGCTGATGCCCACCTTGGTTTGCAGAGGGGTAACAAAGGGCTTCCCAAAACTCCTAAAATTACATAAACTGCACCTTAACGCAGAGTCTGGGCTCGAGGAGAAGCAGCTCCTGCAGCAGGGGCTCTCTGCAGCACGGAGCTTTATCAGGGGTGGGAACCTGCTGTGCTCGGAGCAGGAGCAGGATCAGCTTCCTTCAACTCCAGCACTGCCACGTCCAGTGGGAACCAGGGAGCAGGATGCATCCAGGCACATCTGCCTTGTGCTACCCCAGCAAGATTAAGAGGTTAGAGACGTTTGGGTGTGGGGTTTTTGCAGGTTTTTATTTTGATTTTTGTGGTTGCTTCAGTCTGGGGGGAGCTTTGGGGGAGAAAAAAAGCTTCCTGCCTTGGCCAGAGCCTGAGCAAGCACAGCTTGGAGAAGCCTGGCAGGAGGGCAGCCCCTGCTCCCAGGGGGTCCCAGAGCCTGAAATGGGTGGGTTTGATATCCCTGACAGAGAAATTGATATCCCTGACAGAGAAATTGATATCCCTGACAGAGAAACCAGGGCACGGCCATGGATTCCTCCATGCACACGGGCTGGGAATGTCAGGTGGGACAGCAAAGGGCAAGAAACGTTTCCACTGCATGGAACAGCCTCATCCCCCTCCCCAAACCCCCCTGACCAACTGTGCCTGGATTCTCCAGGCCTATTTCTGGTTAGCTCTGCCTCCAACGTGTCTCAAACAAACCTCCAGCCCCTTTAAACTTAAGCATTAAACTGGATTTGAGCTGTTATTCCAACTGGTATTTAATCGCCATTGATAGATAAGCCACGGACACCTCTCATTCTTATTTTGAGGCCCATCCCAACTCCTTTAGGATGGTTCCCACCTGGTTTTGTCCCGTCCCCACCTCCCAGCTCGTCTCTCTCCGATGCAAACACGCAGAGGCAGCGGGAGCTGCTCTGTGCTGGCCAGAGGTAACCCCGAGCCAGGAGCATCCAGGGAGTGCCCAGGACTTGGTTTTATCCTCCCCACCCCATCGGGCCCAGGGAGCTGCTGAAGAGAGGAGTCCCCACGTGCTGCCACCCCCTTGCTTCTCCTGCCCGGCTGCACCGAGGCAGATGAATTAATTTATTTGTTTCCTGGTGCTCCGGCGCTCAGATCTCCCGGAATCACGAGCAGCCGCCCTGCAGACTCCATCTCCTCCTCGCTGCTGGTGCCTCAGTGCAGATTTGACATCTTATTGCAGCATCCCTGGAGAGGGGAGAGCCACTGCAGCTTCTCCAGCTCATAAAACACTGCTCAAAAAACCTGATGGGCTTTAATTGCATTTGGGGCTTCTTTTTTCCCTCCCCAGACCTATCTGACAGCCACACAGGGATTTTTTAGATGCTGTTCCTCCCGATTTTTTTGCCCTTCAAGCACATCGCAGCTCTCCCAGAATATCTTCCTGCTGATTGCCCTCAGCACGAGGGGAAAACATCTCCACGTTTCCCTTCTCCCACCTGTCTGCCTGGTGATGGATCTGTCTCCTGAACAGCAGCAAGAGCCACGTGTGGCTTCCTTGACTAAAAATAAAAAGCTGGATTCACCAGGCACCTCTGTGGAGCCCAGCGCCAGCAAACTGGTTTGTCTAAGACGGGGCTGGTGCTTGGTGCAGGAGATTTCAGAATAAAAGGTGTTAGTTAGTGGTAATTTTTTATCCTAAAATAGGCAAACACAGCCAAAGCAAGGAAGCATCGCTGCAAGGAACGCTGGTGCAGCCAGGGAATGGGGTTGTTGCCCCAAAAAACCAGGCTAAACATGGAATTTACATGAACTGCAGCCCAGCATGACACGTGTTCCCTGGCAGGTCCAGCCCACGGATCCTGTAATTCTTCACCGGCTCCTTCCCGGCCAAGCCCTGCAGCCAAACTGGCTCCATCCTCTGACACAGAACGGGCACTTGGGCAAATCCACCCCCTCAGCCACCCAAGTGAGGGTAGATGTGGCTGGGATGGCACAAACCCGCGGGGATTTAACGAAATCAGTGATTTAAATGAGAAATGTCCCTGTGGTTTAACGTCCCTGGGATTTTCACCTCCTCGGACTGGGATAAAATGGGACAGAACAAGGCAAGGACGAGGCAGGACCTGCACGCCAGCACCAATAATTGATGCCCACCTACACCACTAAGTTTGGCCTCCAAAATCCCCCCAAATCCAGCGGGATTCAGTGCCAACCTCGGGAACGCCGCAGTGCCAGCTCTGCGCCCTCTCAAGCTGCAGACTCAGCTGGGTGCACAGCCTGCCCCTGGCATCTGAGCCCCAAAAAGTGCCCGTGCACAGCTCCTTCCTCCTCCCAGAGCCTCTGCTGCTTTGGCAGGCCAAGTTCTCTCCCCGGGCACAGGATTTCAATGTAAATGGAGAGCACAAGCAATTCCACATCGTGGGAAAAAAAACAACCTCCGCGTGCTCGAACAGATGGGTTTTACAGCTCCAATTATTACATTTCATTGTCTCGCGCTGGCAAAGTCCAGGCTTCATTATGCTCCAAAAACAACCAGGGGCTGCTGGCAGGCTGCGATTTGGGCAGGGAAGACGAGCAAGTGGGCAACCACAGCGTGGGGCAAGGCAGGGGACAACGCCCCGAGGTCACCCCTGGGGCCCAAATGAGTCAGAATTTATGTTTTGTCTACCAGAGATGCTGCAGTGAATAATTTTAATGTGACCCACACAGGGAAGAACATTGAGAAGCCACGGGCTTTTTCCTCGTGGCACCTGCCCTGCTCAGGAGAACCAAAGTAGGAATTGTTTTCGTGGAATATGGTCAGGATTCCAAGAAACAGAGAGGGGATACGGGGGAAAGCTGCCAAGGCCAGCAGGAGAGACTCCAAGGTCTCACAACGTCAAACAGACCCATTTTTATGGCAAAAGGCACCAAGAGACACGAAAATAGAGAATTTCTAGAGGGAAATAAAAGCCACCGGCTCCTCACACTTCACCCCAAGCCTTGAGAGACCCAATTCCTGCCCTCCCTGGTTTCCCCCACCGCGGAACACCAAGGCTTTGGCAGCCAGGGCACCCACAACCTGCAGGAAACCTCACCAGCCCCATGTCCTCCCTCAAAACTCCCAGCAGGGATGCTCCCAAATCCAGGAATTCACACCCAAACCTTGCTGAGCAGCAGAGCCACTCTGTGGGACCACGCATCCTTTCCTTCCCAGCTCCTGGGACAGTTGGTGTCCCTGGAAGGGCTGGGTCTCATCCATTTTGAATGTTTTGTCCGTGGGATGCTCTGGAGTTCACCCCAGGCCTCGGGCTCCTCTTTCCTTTGCCACCAAAAACACCAGCAGCAAATTGGGCCCCGTGCTTGGAGCACCTCCAGCCTGGAATATTCCCTCTGCTGACAGGGAAAAGCCCTGGCAGGGCAAGAATTCCTACCCTGGCATGGCCACAGGAACACAAAATAGATGAATTTCTCCTCTAAACGCAGATAAAGGCCCGGGCAGAGCCTCAGGGGGACACCACACATCACATCCGAGCAGCAACAGGAATTTTCTGCTGCCTTTAACCAGCAAATCTTCCTTCTTTTTTTCAATCGCAGAGTTTCAGAAGCAACCAGAGGCCCAAGACATTTAAAGCATGAAATTATTATTTTCCAAACCAAGAAGAAATAAAGGATTGAGAAAGGGCAGCTTCTGCATTGAGTGAAACCTCTCAAAAACGCTTTTTTCCCATCAAAATGAAGTAAAAAATAGTGATATTACCCTAAAACCTGAGGACTTCGAGCATTCCAAACATGGATAATTATTGATAAACAGGGAGGTTTTTTAACAGAACTCTCCCCAATCCTTGCTAATTCAGTTACAACAGAATTTCCAGCCTAATCTAGAGACACGCCGAGCTTCTCACTTCCCAAAAAATCCCCGTTGCATCAAAGTTTAGGCAGGGTGGGGCCCATTACTTGTCCTCTCCCACCTGCACCTCCCACCGGCCTCCAGTCCTTTTCCAACGGTTAAAGTGCTTGACATAATTAGGAGCTAATTGTTAGCAGCTGTAGCCATTATCAGTTTAATTTCTAATTAATTGTTACAATTATTGTTGCCTTGCTTACCCCGTCTCAAGAAGTGTTTGTTAGAGAGGCAAATGTTACGTGGTAATTAACTCGCTGCCGAATTTTCAGCGGTTAATTAAATATTCTGAATCTGTTGCTATCTTTCCCCCTTAAACAATTAACGAGTCAGGGGTCAATTAAATGTGTTTTAACCTGGCCTCCTGGCAGAGAATTTATTGCTTCAGGAGGAAATTTGAAGTTGCTTCTCATCCACAAAAATTGTAGGAAACCAAAGTGTTCCGAGCACATCCTTGAGGGCGTTGTTTGGCTGGGTTTTAACTTTATTATGCCCCAATTTTCTCCTTCTGGTGGAAAAAATCTCTCTCCAAGCTTTAGCGGGGAAGGAAAATGCACCTCTCAGTCGGGTTATCCACAGCAGGGTGAGGAGGGCGCTTTCCCTGCAGCAGCCAAGAGAATTCTTGGATAATTCAAGTAGTCCAAAAAAATTTCGGATGAGCACACGCAGAATTTTGGGGGCACAGAGCCCTTCCTTCCCTGGCCCTCCTGCCCTGCTTGGGCACCATCCCCCTTCTCCCCGCTCACTTTGGCTGCTGTCACTGTGAGTTTGTCCCTCCCCACCACACTTTGACTTTATTTCTCTGAATTTTATTGTTTTGACCGAGGGGTTGGTTCGGTGCTGCCTCACTCTCCTTCCCCCAGCCCAGCCCCGCTGCGTTTTCCACAGCCAAAGTTCTACCCCCGGCTGCTAAAAAAACTCCCCAACCCTTCATTTATTTGCTGGAACAACTCAGTCCTCAGCCCAGGCCCCCAGCCACGTGTGGGATCTGACGAAAATCTGATTTTTGAGCTTGGATTTTGCTGCATGAAGTCCTTCGGCCTGGCAGGATGGCACGGAGCCACGATTTAACCCTCCAACCCATGTTTTCCACGCACCTCTCACCCGACGTTGCGCCACACAAAGCCTTATTTTCCCGTTTCCCACTCCGAGATGCCCCCTTTGTGCCGGATTTCCTCCCTCCCCAAGCCCATCCCTGCACCAGGGCTGCTCTTCCCAGCGCGGGGAGCCGTCGGAGATGAATATTAATCGCTTTAACATCTTGTGGTGCCGAGGCCCAGCGCCTTTCCCGGCTTTGGCTCGTTGCTAGGGAACTGGGAATGGCAACTCATGGATTTCATCCGCTCCAGGGCCCACTTGGGTTGCAGAGCAGCAGCCACGGAGCACGATTCGCCTGTTAATTATTTAGAGGCTAATAAAACAAAGGAGAGGAGGGGGGAAAGTCGGTGTTTTTTCTCTCTCTCCTCCCGGTTTGGCTTTCAGACGACACCGGGTCACCGATCCCCGGGGCCGGGCGGGTTTTTGTCACCCTGGAGCAGGGCAGGGACAGCAGAGCTGAGCTGGGCTGAGCTGCACCTCCCAGAGCGCCTCAGCAGACGGCTCTGCTGGAATTTCACAGCCTGGAAATTGTCAGCATGGCATTCCCTCCTTTCCCTGCTAATTTGGGATGTGAACGAGCCGGGCAGCCAAGCTCAGCCTGTCCCTGGGCAGGGACTGTCCCCGCTGCTCCTCCTGCCCCCGCCACAGCCCCGGTGGATGCCCTGGGGATCACTTTGAGGGGATCAGCCTGGAAATGTTCCCTCTCATCCCAGCTGCCCCTTTCCCCTCTGTTTTTGCCCCGGTGTTTGGCCCCCGCTGGCGGATTTGAGGTGTTTGCTTCTTGCTGGAGCTGAGCGAGGGATGGAGGTCATTTATTCCTCGTTCCCTTTAAATCTGCCGTGGAATCCGTCTGATTGACTGTCCCCCAGGTGCCATCCCGCCAGAATCCAGATGTTTTTCGGGACACCAGAGTGATCCCTCTGTCCCGTGGCCACCCTCCTTCCTCAGAGCACAGGGCTCTCATCCGCTCTGCTGCAGACCCACTGCTCCAGAGGGGCAAGACACCAAATCCTGGAATGGTTCGGG
>VYZQ01038744.1:0-14404 GCA_013400655.1 Mystacornis crossleyi
CTTTTTGTGTTTCCCACACTGATATGTTTATTTGGAGGCTTCTTTAGTAAGGAGGTGTTTAATAAGCACCTACCAATGGAAGCAAATTGAGTTTCTTGAGTCACAGCTGGAGCTGCAACTTTTTATCCGTTGATTATCAAGGAGTATAGTCTGCATGGAAGCATTCAGAGCTTGCAAAGACATCTGGTTGCTAAATAATATAATTAAAGTAAATACAGCATAATGGGGAACTACTCCCATGTTTCTAAGGAGGAGAAAGTCGGGTTTGTGTGAGGGAAATGAATCAGCTGGTAGAGGGAAGGAAGAAGGGAAGAAAAAAAAAAGCTGTGGGGGGAAGCCAGAGAGAGGGGGCAAAGTGAAGGGAGGGGAGGAGAGTGCAAAAGAGAGGAGATGAGGTGCCCTGTGCTGGAGCCTAAAGTGACCCAATACCCAGGGACTATTTGCTGCCAGAAGAAGATGATGGTGGTGGTGGAGGTAGCTGGTCATAAACAGCTGAGGGAACACGTGGTCCCTCAGAACTGGTAGGACATTGTCTCATGGAGCATCTAGCTGTGTTGCTCAAAGTTTAGAGGCTCTTTTTCTCCCTAGGTGACTGTATAAAGGGCATTTTTCTTCCTAAGTGACTTTCTTCTTCTTTTTGGTCTTTTACTAATGTAGAGAGCGGGAAGCCAACTGTTAACAAATCTGTGCACAGTTCCTGTGTTTAGTTATGGAGACAAACTGCTCATAAGAGCAGCCGTGTGGAAGCCAGTTAGCTGGGCTGGGCTGGGCTGGGCTGACCTGCTCTTTGCAAGCCACAGTGTCGGAGCAACTGCTTGGGGAGCTCCAGAAGGGCTTTCCACTCTTTCCAGTGGAGGACCAGCATGGAGGTCATGATATCTTGAGCTCTCATCTCCTGATGGCATTTTTTCCCATGGGCAAAGCCCAGGCATGGCTGCTGTCTAATGCCAGGGGAAGAATGTGCCCCTTTTGCTCTGTAACAAAGCCAGCGTGGTGTTTGGGAGGGGGCTTCTGTGGGGTCTCATCCCCAGGGCTTGGCTGTGAGAATATCCTGGCCATGCTGTGTGATGTGTGTTTCTTTTGCTACCTGAGCTTTGCTTTCTCTCACTTGGCAGCTGCTGAGCATACCGTGGGGTCCTTTTCCTTCTTGTACTCAGAAGCGGTTCCTTTTTGGCTTTATGTTTGCACACTGTTCAGCTGTAAGGGGAAATCTCTAAGATTTGGAGGAATCTTCAGGCCAAGGGTATTCTTCCTGCTCCAATGTAGACCTGGGTTGTTTTGGCAGAAAAGCATGTTTGGGAGACCCTGGCAGGGCAGACTGTGCTGAGGATAATTTTTCAGGCGCGATGTGAAGAATCTCTGCTGAGATAATAAACCCCACCTGTGTTTGCCTGCGAGCCTGGCACTGCTGGTTTGATCCTCGTTGTCTCCAGTGTTGTACCCAGTAGGAATTAAAGACAGCAGTAATTTACCTTGCTGTGGCAGTGGCACATCCCCTGTGATCCCAAAGAGGCAGCGCTCGCTGCCAAAGGACAGTGCCTCACGTTACTGTGGAGAGTGAAGCATGGAGAGGCCACGACCGGGGCTGCTGCAGGAGATGCAGCACAGCAGGGATTGCTTATCTCTTTTCTTTACCTTCCACAGAGAAATCACAGCAGAGAAAAGCGTGAATGTGGGTTGGTCTTATTCCCTTACTGCACTGCCCCTCCTACAAAGCATTCTATGTTTATGTTATTCCTCACCTCTTTGTTGGGAAACCACCGTGGTGTTAAGTGTTCTACCAGCTGGGAGGAAAAGTTGGGTGAGGTGATAGTGCCAGAACAAGGACTCTGGAAAACGGGCAGTAACTGTCCTTATCTTTTATACATCACTGCATGAACCTTTCATCTACTCTGCTCCAAGGAAGGTTTTCCCATCTAATACTCTGTTACCAAATATATTTTCAATGCAACCTAAAATTATATATTTCCTTACTATATGTTATTGTAATTTTTGTATGTCCAGTTGCGTGTAGTGCTCTGCTGTTTCATGGGCATAGCACTGACATACATGTTCTCTTGCAACAGCAGTGTGCAGGTATCACATACAGAAATCTTTATACTGAAGCTGCCCTGTGAACTTCCAGTATGAAAGGAAAAATGGCATCCAACTATCATCCAAAACATCTCATAGAGGGAGTTTTGAGTTTGGTCTGCTTCTTGAACTGGTATGAGATGGAAAGTTTCACAAGGTCATCATCTTTTCTCCTATACCTATGTGATTTTTGAGCTGGTCAGACCGATGTAGGAGCAAGCAGAGGTGTCTGTGTTTACCTTGCTCACAAAATAGCCCCACTGCCAGATACCATCCTGGCTGCCACTTTCCTCACTGCTGTGTGTTGCTGGTTCCCAAGTGGAGCAAACCTGAGAAATCAAGAAATTGAAGCTTTTCTTACACATCTTTGATTGCACAGACCACAAATTGAATAAATTCCCAATTCGTATATTTCTGCATTGAAACCTTTGTGTGAGGAACCGATTTATTTGCTGCTTAAACATGCAGAGCAGTAGCATATGTGAAAACACATGCAGGAAATGTAAAGTGCAGGTTTTGTGTTGTTGCCTTTTTTTTTTTTAATGGGGTTAGTTGCCCTCGTAATGGAGAACATTTGTTTAAATGGTGTTCTGATAGCTCTGTGAGCTTCGTGGGGAGAACAATTTGCCTTTGGGACAAATATCTAAAGATAAATTAATTTTTCAGGGTGTTCATACCTGAGTCACAGAAGGGTGGAAATTCAGCACACTGCCCCCCATCCGTGTGAAATCAGCTGTCTGTTGCAGAGGTGGGGAAGAAGCAGTACTTTGCAAATCTCCAGCAAGGAACTCTCTCAGCTTCTGGTGCTCACTTTATTAAATGAAAGCCTTGTAAACCATCTAGACTTTCTGTAGGTATTGGCTTTGTAGCATAGGTGCCCTTTATTCGGTTCCGTTACTTTTTCTTTGTGTGCGTGTGTGTGTGTGTGTACGTGCGTGTGTGTGTGTGTGTGTGCATTTTACAGAGAAATGATGGGGATCGTTCCTACTGGGGCAGGCAAAGTGGAAGATAAGCCAGCAGCAATGGCTCTACATGTCCAGGCAATGTTAGCAACACTTTCTCTCACCTCTGTAGGATTTTCCAGTGCTCTTCAAATGCTAAGTTTGGGAAAAAGTGACACAACAACAATTTAAGGACTGCCGGAGGTTTTCAGTGGCATAGAGCATTGCTGTGAAGTGACATATAGAGACAAACACTGGTCCTGGAGCCAGTCTAAATTTATCACTGTGTCACAACAGATAGTTAAATTTAAATGTGTGTCCAGCACTTGCCATTTCAATAGGTTGCAATCAGCTTGAATTGATATTACCCGAATAAATCAAAGAGCTGAATAGCACATCCATTTCTGATATGGCAGTGCAGTGCACATTATCTGAGGGTAAAAGGAGTTGGTGCAGCTCTGACTGTGTTATTGTAACCCACCTCAACACTACAGAATAAAAGAACAAATTTTTGTATATTCTGGACTCCTCCAAATGGAAAGTGCTTGCCACTGCAGTGCCCAAGCCGGTAAATTACTGTGGTTGCATGTACAGGCATTGATGTACAGTGTGCTGAATGGCTACGTGCCATCATCTGCCCAGGCTGGCCCTATTCACATGACTGTGAGGAGGGCATTCTTCATTGGAGTTAAAAGTTACAGCCAGTTTTATGCAGCTGTGTTTGGTCTTGGGACAGGTCAGCCCTGGACAGCATGCTGCACTTAGGCTTCCCTATGATCCATCTGTGCTTTTTTCCTAGGGAGAAGTTTTTTCTTGTCACTATTCCAGCGCATATCACATCCAGAGTGTGTTTTTGAAGAGAAATTTCTTGTCCCAGCTTACTGAGTTTGGGTTTCTGCTGTAGAGCTGCCTCAAGGTACCTGTACTCAGTTTCTTTGAGCTGAAACTCCACTGGATAACGTGCTCCAAATCCCTGTTAAAGCTCTCTAATTGCTCAGAAGCCTTTAATCCACAGGATTGGGTTGGATCTGGTCTGCTCTGAAATTCCCTAATGCATGTGCTCTAGGTGTTGGGGCCTGGGTGCTGCTCTGTTTCATTTTTCAGGTCCCTTGGCAGTGCTGAGCTCCCTTAGCTGACATGGGTGCAGGGAAAGGTGCCTGGAGCTGGATGCTGTACACGTGGGAGGAAAGGAGTTGTCTCTGCTTTTCCTGCTCTGGGATGTTTCCATCCAATGGGATATAGAATGTCATATGAGGAAGGAGGGCTCCTTGCATGCTGTTCACTGGGCAGCCTTTTACTGCCTGACTTCCTCTCTGCTCTCTGAGATCCTGGGAAAACCTCCATACTAAATCCACCTGATCAGATTCTATTTGGGGGAAACAAACTGCTTCCCATCTTACAGCTCCATCAGCTTTGTAAAGTCTTTGTTTTTGCTCAAGTTCAGTTCTTCTTACAGACATGTAGAGAGATAATCACATCCCTGCTTTTCTCTCCTCTTTTCAACCCACCATGAACCTTCTGCTGCTGTCCGGCCTCATTTGTTTCTTTCTCTGATTCTCCTCATTAAATAAATTTCAGCCAGAATGTCCTGTCAGATGAACAGTAAATTAATATATTGTAACCAAAACTTCAAAAAGGAAAAAAGAATTTAATTGCAATGACTCGTGTTCTTATCTCAAACTTATCACTTTATCAGTGATAAAGTGGCTATTGACTTAATTGGGGACAAGGCACTGCTCCCCCCGATTTTGTGTTGCTTCTTTATTATCATTAATAACTTCCTTTCCCCAATCTGTGTGGCAAGCAGTCGTGCCAACTGGCCAAAATCTTCCCTCTTTGTTGGTATAATGGTTAGGGAGGTTTTGTGGCTGTAGGCCAGCAACCTCCCTGATTGAGCTGGTACAGGGAAGTACCACTTCCAGAAACTCTGCAATATAAGTTAGGAAATAACCTACCAAATGGCTATAAAATGCATTCATTTAGCTCTGACATTTTTTTGTTAAGTTCTGAAGAGAAAGTATATGGACATTATCTTTCTGGTTTATATATTGAAATATAGGAGCTCAGGGGCAGAATTGTAAATGGTGCAGTTATGAGTTTATTTTGCAACTCATAGGTATGTTTCCTTACGTTTTATGGCTGCTTCTAGGAATCAAATATTTAAGTTTGCATTGCACTGCTTTTGATGTCTGGAAGCCTTTGGTTTTTTTAGATGACGCTTTACATCAGGTTTACAGTTCTGGTAGTTTAAAGGAAAGGGAGAACGTGATCTCATGACTCTCAACAAGACCTTAAAACTTTGACACTCTTTTCCTGGAGGACAAGATATATTCTGGTCATCCACAAGCTTATGTTTTTCAGTGGCAGCAGCTTTTGGCGCTGTCTGGAAAGCAAGGCTACTCGCTTTGATGGAGAGAGGGTTTCTATCCTCATTGACTTCTGGAGAAAGAAAGAAAAGAGCACTTCTTCTTTCTCCTTCAGCACATACACTGTGTCATTACACAATAAACATGTTACTCCCCTTTTCTCCTGAAACACCTTTTCTTTTCAGTCACTTCATGCTGTGGTAGCATTTCTGGCATTACACACTGCAGCATCTTTGTTCTGCAGACCACAGTGAACCAGAGGCAACACCGGGGCTGGATCTGAAGCTCTTCACTGGGAAAAGCCAAACTTTACACTTGTATTTTAATGTGTGAGGCAAGATCTAAAGCGCATCACAGATGGGATTTTTGTTTGTTGATTTCCAGTTGAACATCCTAGCTTTGTCATGTTCCCATGATCTGATGGAGTGGAAATGAGTAATTTCTGTCTGGAGGGCTTTCGCTGTAGCACCTCATTACCTGCCAGGAATGTCTTAACGCCTCTTGTGCCATTTCTGGTTTTCCAAGTGTGATGACCAGCTTTCTGCATTTCAGGGCATCAGAGGTCAACCTGTGCTAAGCCATGTGACATGCCACTGCCAGGGGATACAGAGTTCCCCCTGTCCTGGCTGAACCTGGCTCCAGCAGAAGACAGGTGCATGCCTGCACCTCCTGGGCTTCCTCTGCACCTGAGGCATCAGGAGCTGGCTGATGTCTTCGTGGCCTATTTGTCACCCTGAGATTAAGCCAAAGGAGGGAGAGGAAATTAATAAATGTTAATATATGCTGGTTTAATTGAGAAGCGCTGTTTTCATCAACTGCTGTTTGAAGAACAGGCTTAAGTATGTTTGGAAGCCCAAACAAATGTTGGCTTTTTAAAGCTGTTGCACAAATACAGGGATCTTGCTGCCGCTAAAGAGGTTTAGAGGTATGAGCCCAAACTCTATGGATGAATAATGTGTCTGGGATTCAGTAAAGCCTATTAAAGATAATATTTTTCTATTCAGTAGCTTAAGCCAAGTCAGCCTTCAAATCCTGACTTAGGCACCTTATTTTGTGTGTCGTTCCAGCACCACAGCACTCAGCATTCTGTGTTACTCAGAACAAGCAGAAGTGATCTCCATTTCATTCTTCTTTTCAAGAGCATGAATGTGTTTTTCCTCCAGACCTTTCAAAGGCTTCACCTCTGGTTGAGGAGCAGAAAGTGGTTGTTCTGCTGTTGACAGAGTTCAGCTGTTTCTGCTGTTCTTCTCACCATCTCCAGGGCAGTGGAGTGTTGGGGCAGTGATTATAACACTGGGGAGTCTGATCCCTAAAAGCAAAAGTGAGAGTTGTGTTCAAAAATATTTGAGAAAAGTCTTTTTCCTTTCTTAGGAAAAAGACCTTGCATCCTGAGGCTTAAGTGACATTTGCCTTAGAAACATCTTTTAAATTGTTTTTAGGTGAAATGAAGGTCATTTCTATAAATTAATTACACTTGAGACTTGGAGAGCAGTGCAATATGGAAGTTATAAACCAGAGCAGCCTTTCCGGATTGGTGGAAAAGTCTGAAGGCTGCAGACCTGTTTCTAAATGTAGTCATAGTTACTTGGCTTCTGTCTTACAGAAAAGTTTGTACCTAATCCATCAGGCAGGTAGGAAAGATAAGACCTATTGACTACAATGAGTAGCTGGAAGACCTTGAACGAGTATGCTTGGGAAGGGATGGATATTAATAAATAAACATGACTTCAATAGGTGAGTTCATGCACAGCAATGTGCATGCAGAGCATCACTGCCTTTCTCTGCATGCAGACCCAAAACAGGGTTGTTTTATCAGAGCTGTGGTGCTCCAGGTATAAGAATTAGGTTGTCCTTGAGTTCAGAGTGAATTCCCTGCTTGAAAGCAGGTTATGAGGGTCCTTGTGTTCTGGTTGATTAATTCTTGTGGTTTCCTATGGAAATGGCCCTTTGATTATTTCATCGATACCAAAATTAAAGCACGGCCCCGACTCAACAGCAAGAACAATGAGCTCATTGTGACACAGCATATAGCACTGACCTTTCTGAAGCAGAACGGCAGATCCAGATCTGTAATATTAGGCACAGCTTGCTGATTGTGCTGTCTGAGATCTCTGCAAAGTGGGTTTCTCTGAGATAACCCTGGAAAAAGAGCCCGTCCCGTGGCTCTGCTCTCCTCAGGAGAGGAGACAGGCGTCCCTTGTCGAAGCCGAGGATGCTCGGGGCAATGCATGCATTTGTGTAGTGCCTTCCACCCTCCTCCCTGCCTGAACCAGGGTTTATTTTACCCTGCTCAGGGTTCAGTGGCGAGTGAAAACCTTTCAGGACTGAAGCGGATCATTGAGCCCAGGCTGGGCCTGCAGTGACATGGGCTCTGTGTGCACACAGACCGCTATTGATTTGGGTGGCACAGATGCCGATTCACGGGGAAGCGGCTGGCCAACAGCACCTCTGGCTGGGGATTGTGCATGGTACAATCTCCCCTATGGAAAAATGGGCCACTAGAAAGGCGTTTGTGTATCAAACCCCAGCTGAGGGGCAGGGGAACAGAAACCCGAGTGTGGGGATTTCGTTATTTTAAAACTGTGCAAGAAGGGACTTCTTGTGACTCTGGGCAGATTAATTTCATTTTTGTTTTTCTTTTCCCCCCACCCCTCTTACTAGTTCATTTAGCAACATTAAATCAAAATGCAGGAAGCTGATGGCTGTGCTCATGCTGTGTCAGGTATTTCAGACACTCTCAGTTGTGACCAAGAGCCGTTGCAAAAATCGAAACTGGGCGAAACACCACTGGAATCCAGAGATTAATGGTATTTCCCAGGTAATTTTTGAGTAAATAGTCCCATGTGTTTGTTTATTTTTTATCACAAATAGAATCTGGAAACCTGAGAAGATATATCAATATGTATTTCCTAGGTGCTTTGACGTCCAGGCTGCAGAAAAACTAGGAGGTGGAAAAGCAATCAGATGTGCGTGTTGCTTCTCAAAAAACATCAGTTTTCTTTTTTGGGTACATATTTATGTTAAATAGATATTCCTTGCATATAAGGCTCATGGGGTCAAAACAAAATATTTCCAAAAAAAGGCAAAAGAACTATTTTCATAGATTCATCATAGGATCAGAGAATGGTCTGGGTTGGAAGGGCCTTAAAGATCATCCATCCCACCCCCTGCCATGGGCAGGACACCTTCCATTAGACCAGGTTGCTCCAAGCCCTGTCCAGCCTGACCTTGAACACTGCCAGGAATGGGGCAGCCCCAGCTTCTCTGGGCAAGCTGTGCCAGGATCTGAGTCAGCACTCTCACAGGGAAGGATTTCTTTCCTCTAGCTAATCTAAACCTGACCTCTGTCAGGCTGAAGCCATTTCCCTCTGTCCTGTCACTCCATGCTCTTGAAAAAGTTCCCCCTTGGCTTTACTGTAGAACCCTGTAGGTACTGGAAAGTGCCCTAAGGATATTTGAGATGGTTTGCTCATGTTTGTAGATAACCAAAAGCCACAATGCTCAGGTATTAATTTTGGTGTAAGAAGAGGTAAATTAGAGGCTGGGGATGGCTTCTGTAAATGCATGAGGATCTCATTTCACTGTCTGAGGATGATGGGGATTGGAGAGAAGTTGCTGCCTTAGGAAGATGCTGACCATGCCTCCAGCAGTAGAAAGGATGCACAGGACCAGCTGGAGAAGGTGGGATTTGCATTGCTCACTGCCCACAACATTCAAGTCCAGAGAATAGGAAAGTAAGAACTGGCATAAATGAAGCAAACAGGACAGTGTGGACCTTTGAACCAAAAGGCAGTTAAAATTTGGAGGCTGGGAAGGATCATTTCCGTGTAGGGGTGCCCAGGGAGGCTGTGGTGTCTGCTGGGAAGAAGGGGTGGTGGTCAAAGTGGGGTGAGGGAGGAAAGGCCAGGAGGGGGAGAGAGGCAGCACTCTTGGGAGGAGTTTCAGAAAAGCAGAGTAATGTGCAGTATTTGAGGGTTTGGGAAAGAGAGAAGTGAACATTAGGACTATAAAACTCAATGCCTACTATGAGCTGCCTGCCACAAGTGCTCTGCAGAGAGCTGTGATGGTTATTTTCCCCGTCTGTTTTTTAATTTATTGTACCAGAAGCAGGAAGGCAATGCCCAAAGTCTAATGCAAAATAAAACAGAGCAGTTTTTGATTGTGCTGCACAGTCAAGTGGAAAAATGAGATAACTGGGACTCCAGTTTAAGGCCTATCTGAGCCAAACCCAAGAGAAACCTGGCTCCAGGTTATATGGTGGAGCCATTGGGGCTGCCTTCAGGAGGGGAGCCAAGTGAGGTCACTCAGCAGCCTTTGACAAGGAGTGCTGATCAGGAAAAGTGAACTTTTGGTAGACTTTAGAGTGGCTGTACTGTTTTGAATGTACCTTAATATAGCTGCCTCCATTCCCGGAGGGGTCTGGATCCGGCTAGCTGCGACCCCCGGGGGAACGGGGAGTTATAAGAACAAAGACAAAGGGCTGCGGACGCTCTCTCCTGGGCAGGATTCTTGTAGGTGTTTATTGGATCATCGCCGACAGGAAAGAGCCCCCCGAGGGGGGTTTTCTGTGGTTTTTTATAACCCGAGAGGTGCGGGGGAGCTGACCAGGGCCGGGTTTGATTACGTGACTGGGAAAAGAGCAGGGACCTGGTCTGGGGAGAGGTCTGGGCAGGGGATAGTGTTCATACAGAAATAATATCATTCAGTGCCATGCAAAACTAACTGTTTGTGCATTACTACACCTTAAGTGTATGAAGTTCAGCTGCTTGTGATGGGCAGAGTCCTACAGCCTGGCCTTACAAGAACTGCTGGGGCTTATGTAAGATTAGTGGTGCTACTGTCAGAGGTATTACCTAGGCAAAGAAAAATTGGCAGATGGAATACTGGATTCTTTTAGAAAGGTTGGTAGAAAAAAAATTCCTGTGTTTTTTTCCTTCCTCCAGGACTGAATTAGTCAGGATGCCTGGGAAATAAAACTGAGTCTCAGTGTTTACTCTCTGTGAAAAGTAATGCTCTCTTTTCCCCTCCCTGAGGTTATGTTTTTACAGAGGCCAGTGCGTGAGCATTGCTTGCTCCTTTGGCACCTCATGGTCCTGAGGGCATGGGAATGTGCCAGCAGGAATGGCTAGAGGAGGTGAGGGCTGTTCTTCCCTCTGATAGCCTCCCATTGTGCTGCACCCATGGCATCCAAGTGGGGAAAGAGAAACTGCTGGCTGTGGTGGCTCCCGTTAGACTTGGGGTAACATGCTTTATTTATTGATTTCACTGAAGAAATAGTCAGAAACAGGAAGGCAAAGAAATACCGTCTTCCAGAAAGTTAGAGATGCCTGTATCTGTCACTGGGAAACTAGTAATGCTCTTGCAGAGGCTTCCAGCAGGAAAACCCAGCCCAGCCCAGCACAGCCACTCACAGTCTGGTATTTTGGAGAATGACAGCACATCCCTCTTCACGAGGCAGTGCTGCATTGAGGTCTAAAACCTTGCTCAGACATGAAAAATTATTGACAGTTGACAGGCACCAGCAACACACAGGGAGTTGTGTTAAATTCATGATTAAGAGGTGGCATCAGAATGGGACTTTTGGAGGATTTTTTTTTAAGAGAAGTAGTAAAATTACCATAAATGAAGTCAGAACAAGGGCAGGGTGCCCTGGCAAGGACTGGAGGGTTTTCAAAGCTCTGACTCCCAAAAAGTTCTGGGCTCACTAGCTCCTGGCGAGAAACAGGGTGCTGTGTGGGGGGGGCTTCCAACCACCATGGGCATTTGTGGGTCTGCCATGTGCTCTCCTCACAGGAATCTTCCTCTGTCCCCAGCTTAAATTGGTACCGAGCTGTCTGCAGCACGTCTTGGCCTCTCTCATGCTGTGCAGAGTTACTTTAGTCTGTGGAGAAATTCACAGGAACAAAATGGTGTATTTTTCCCAAATTCTCCCCGAAAAAGTTACCCCTTCTTTGGCAAGCCAGTTTGCAGAGATGCCGAATCCCAAGCAGTGTATTCCCCAGAGATTTACACTTTCAGTGTCACTCCTATTCTGAGCACTCAAATGCGGAGAAACCCGAACACATTATGCAACTGCTGACCTTGATCAGGTTCAAAATTATCTTAAACATTAAACATTAAACATGACTTTTACTGTGGGAAGTATTTTATGTGGCATTCAAGCATGATTGCTGGGGTAGTCTGGGGTCTGCATTTGACTTTATTATGCTTCAAGTTTTCCCAGTTAATTTATCAAAATGACATGCAGCTCTGGGGGGCAGCTTTGTGGTATATGATTGACTAAATAATACTCTGCATTATTGAAAGGCTTTTAAAGTTACTGCTTTCACACCAGGTGTATTTGTTGTTCTAATGCAGGTCACTTCCTCTCCTAATTGTGCTATCCTCCAAGCAGACTCCAGTAGAAATAGTTTCTAATGATATAAAGTGGATTGCAGGGTTGGACAGCAATGTCTGAAAAAGGTTGTTTTTTTTAAACAAATGCTATTGAGCCAGTTGTTCTGTTTCCTTTTGACACACACATCCATTTTCAGACACCATTAACAGATAAAATGGTGAAGTTTGGTAAGAGGTTTGGAGGTGGCCATCATTTTGTGAAGTGGCTCCGGGCATTGTAATATCCTTCTCAGTTGATTTGAAATTCACTCATTGCTTTCAGTAGAAAATGAAATAACTTTTTAGGCCTTTAAAGTATTACTCATGGCACGGTAATTTTAATTGTTGTCAGTTCCTGGCTACTAATGAAAGAACACGAAATTTGAGTGTCGTATATATTTTTATTTCAGAACAGTGCTGAGGAGGAAGGGTTGAAGAGGAGATAGAGCCTGGGTGGTTCCGATTAATGCAGCAAAGCGAGGACACTGATGCTGTTTCAGGATGGGGCTCATTTCTTTTCTTTCCAGAGAACATTGGCATTTCTAGTTCATTAAGTTCCAAAATACGATTTTAGGCAGAAATTCCAGTTTTTGACAAGTCATTTATCTTTACACCTAGGAAAAGATCGGTTTCTTATTGTATTAGAGAATTTGGCAGGAGTGTATTCTCCTTCCCCAGTCATTCATAGTTGTTGCTGTACTTTGCTAGTAGATGATACAGTTGTATGTAGGGATTTCTTCCTTCCAAAACCTATTTTCTAATCTTTTTCCAGCAGCACACCTCAAAAGGGAGTGATTATTTCAAGAATGTGCCAAGGGTTAGGTAAGGACTGAAAGGAGTAAGAAAGTCAGAGAAGAGGCATCTCAGGAACAAAAGAAGAAGCATCTCAGGAGTAAAGTAGATTTTACTGGGGGAAGAAGGGGGAGAACAGGTTCAACGATGTGGAGGAGAAGTGGAGTTTCCTGAGCCACAGATGCTTTTTTTCTCTAAAGTAGAATTCAGAGCCTGGCTTAGGTCACGTGTGTTGTGTGATCTGTTGGCCAGCGCTGGCTGCGTACCTTGGAAGGTCGACACAGCTTGATGACTGGGTGAACAGCTGTATTACTATAACCATTTCTATTTTAGAAAAGCTAATGAAGCATTTGTGAAGGCCTGAGAACAAGGTTGAGAGGAGAGGCTATTCATGCCAAGCACTGAACAATATGCACTGAACAATAAAGGAGTTCAGGGTATAGGAACACGCTGCTTTCAAACCTGACCCAGAGCCGAAATGAAGTGCTGAGAGTGCTTGGCACTGGAACGTGACTGTTTCGGTTTGGATACTGTGGTCATGGGTAAGGTAACTTGGAAGTGAGACAAGGTGATGCAATACTGTCCCTGCCTGAGTGAGTATGTCCCTCCCGTGTTTTGGAGCCTCAGTACATATACAAACCCAGAGTTTCTATCACTTTCAAACAAATTCGCTTGCTGTAGGCAACAGAAAAATAGAAGCTCAGAAAGAGCTGTGAGAGTAGCTCTTGCAGACAGTGCATGGAGATTTAAGCTGGATCCAGCTGACATTAGTAGGAGGGGTGTAGTAATTCTTTTCATCGCTTCTCTTAATTGCAGATGCTTTTTGAGATGTCTTGATGAAGATTTTTGCAAATCTCTTGAGAGTGACATCTGGTCCTGGTAGGAGGCTCTAAAATTGTAGGTTTTCTTTACTGCCACTGTGCATTGTGTGGAAACTGCTGAATCTTCCTTGCTTAGTCGAAAATCGGAGGTTTTAGTTCAGTGAGTGTGGGATTGGTGATGTAATCGAAGGACCCATACCTTGCACCAGTCACACAAATGCCTCTGAGCACTTTCAAGCAAACTTTTCAATGTCTGTGCCTGTTTTAAGTCTAAAAGTCAGTGCCCTGTGACATGCTTCACTTTGGCTCCTGTGGCATTTGCACTGTCTGCAGCTGCTGTAGTAAATTAGATTGTGTCCGACTCAAGCGGGGAATGGGGCTGATCTGACAATAAATGTGTATTTTAAGTGTAGCTGTTGCATTTCATTAATGTTGTTTATCTTGTGATGGTAGCCATGCATTGGCACATGACATGAGTGATATTAATGATGTGGAAAAGGCAGGGCTTTTTAAGGGGCCATGCTGGTGCAAAGTCAAGTGTAGTGTAATTAGAGTACTGTCTGGTCTGCTGATAAAATAAAGGCAGCTAATTGCCAACACTTTTGTTTTCTTAGTCTTTCTTACTTATCAAAGACTTTCTCAGCTTGGTGAATGTATCCCTTTCAGGATAAGGTAACTTGTGTGAAAGCATTTGCAAGATTAATTTTCACTTACTCTCAGGAGAATTGGNGATAATATAGCCATAGGCTTCACCCTGAGCTCTAATAGTGAGAGACTGCCTTTCCCACTGAAGTTTACAGTTTAATATCACTCCTGAGATGTGCTGTCATTAACCATGACTTTGGAACCAAATCCTGTGTCTTGTTCTATCTTAGGGACACTTTGAGGGCTTACAGTGTTTATAGTCTGGAAACCAGAAGTTGCATGGCATCACAGAGATTGCAGTTACTTCAGTGCATTAATTCTCCTGCTCTGTCAGCTGCAGTGAGACGAGACAGAGCTCCTTACCTGTACTGCACTGCTACTCTATGAAACA
>VYZQ01038745.1:33738-108132 GCA_013400655.1 Mystacornis crossleyi
CTGGCGGATCTCTGCATGTTCAGTCTGTTTGTATTTAACCCTACAGGCTCCACTAGAGGGCATTAAAAGAGTAGTTAAACCCAGTTACATTCCCGGCTCAAAGCCGAAGCTGAACCCACCTGGAACAGCATTTTTCTAGAAACTACTGCATATTATTTTCCTAAATTGCAGAAAAGCTACTGTATTCCAAACATTCATTTTAACTAATCCAATTTCTACTTTGATAGTACAATAACAGGTACCTCAGCACACCTTTAATGATCTACAAAATGCTCAGAATTAAAGCTTTCATAGGTTGACTGAAGTAAAAAATTTTAACAGGCCTGTTCAGCCATCTCTATTCCACCCAGGTGTTTTAGGAACAGAATTCCTTCAGGAGAATCCACACTCGAAATTACCAATATAAGTATTGGAAGGAATGGAAACAAAAGATAGACTGTATCACAATGCCAGTGTAAACTGCACAGTAGAGGCAGAATACAGAGCAGCACCACGGTAACAATCTCTATAAAATTTTGCTTTTGATTCAGTCCTGTAAGGAGGCAGGTCAAGACGCAAAGTTCACCAAAGTGCTTCAAACCCTCTTCCACACTCAGAGCATTTTAGACTTGGGGTTTAAGCTTATCTCTCATTTACAGCATGCAAACTCTCTGAAATAATGCAGGATTTGCTGATTTTAAGAGATCTGGAATTCGGCCACACCAGTTTACCCCTATTAACAGACCATGAGCACAATGAACAAACTAATTTGCAAGTATCTAACTTGCAGCACGAGAAACATCAGCCTACTACCTCTCTTCCTCCAGCTATGGATAAAACATCAGGAGTGGACAACGACTTCTTCAACAGCTTTTCATAGTACGTTTCAGCATCTGCTTGCAGAGCCTCTGGATCTCCTGCTATTGTATCAACCAAGTAAAGTCGACCTGTGATTAAAATAAAACACAAGTTATTTTTACTTTTTAAATTAACTAAGAAACGTAAGTCTTAAAACCTCAGTTTCCCCAGCAGCTACTTGGTGTGGCTGGGCCTTAATGATCTTACTAGAGCCTTCTGTATAATCCTAGTCTAAAACAGTAAGGCTGGTAAAAACCTGTCTGTATGTTATTTATCTATATGTTATTTACCTCTTGACATGGAATTTTACAAAGCAGAACCATGACAGCATCAAATCACACTTCTCTCCTTTGAATTCAACAAGCACAGTCTCAAATTTCTCTAGGCATAAGTAAATTGCTTTAAAGCTAGAAGAGGAAAAAAAAATTCTTCAAAATACAGCCTGAGTTTAGCACTGTCCAAAAATAGAACAGGGAAAGAATTCCAAAGCTTCCATTCTTTCTTGGAAGACTGCCCCTTCTTGGGTCAATCTGTTGCTTGTCATTAACTTTTTCCTTCTCTTTTTTGAGTAACATCAGCTGGGCATTTTCACAACAATGAAGTAATATAAAAAATTTACCTACACAAGACTTTCCAAAATAGTAATATCATCTTTTATGCAACATAACTTTGAATCCACATGACTCCGCACTGGAGGACATTTGTTAATTGCACGCAAACAAAAATTACATATATCTGATGTCTGTTACCTAAATGCAAAGTCCAACTCGGTGTTCCTGAAGAAGCAATAACCTCGTCCTGATATAATAAACCAGACTCTCTGGTGGCTCATCACCAGCCCAAGAACACAACAAGAAATGTGTTAGCAGCCCAAATAGTGTCCCACAACTCTTCTATCCCAGGAAGGCAATAGCGTCAATTTAAGGGGCTTTCAATCGAGCTACACCTGCAACTCTTGTAAGCCCCAAACTGAGGACCAAATCTTCTACCACATAGCTGTAGCTGGTATCTTAGCTCTGAATCCTTCTTTTTAATCATGGTTTGGTCTCACATGGCAGCTCCCTCGGTAAGTTAAATGTGAAATAACTGCACTGATAGTAAAGTAAATGGCTGAGACAATGAAGAGTCTTAAAAGGACCAGTGCAAGACCCGCCTAAAATAAGATTAACAAACTATGAATCATATAGATACCATATGGAAAATGGCACCTTTCCACATAAAAATAGGAGCATGGGATTTGTATTACCAGGTCAGACTATTCACCCATGGTCCCACCATTCTACTTCCAGTAGTGATCAGTATCTGATTCCCCAGGAAAAGGATAAGAAAATGAAAATGCTTAAAATGCTTTAAACGCCGTTTTCCTGCCCTTTGCAGGCAACCAGCTTCCATCCTGAGGCTTGGCAGCGAAGCCGTGTACTCAGAATGCTGAAGCAAAGCTGCTCTGTAAATAGGTTTCATGGCATGTTTGTATGTGACAAAATGGGAGAGAAAAGAGCACTGCAACACTGGCAAGTCAAGTCACATTATAAAATCCCAGGCAGTACTTACACACCATCGAAGCAAAGAAGTTATGACAGGAGAGAAATTAAAGATTATTATTCAAAACTTTGGTAATTCACAAAAGTAAATTTACTAGTAAATTAATCCTTTACAAAAGAGCAGCATGTAACACTTGAGTTTAGCACAAAGAAAAATATTTGCCATGCTAATAAATACTGTTCATGAGGTGCTGCTTACAAGGCTCCCTCCTGCCGTGGTGCAGCCACTGCAACTTAAACAGTCACGTTTTCTCCGGACTGAAGAGAGCAATTAACTTTCTGCTACATAATATGCTTGTACTCTAAGGTAACAAGGCCCACTTGAAGGACGAAATAAGGTCACAGATTAAATAATAAGGCACTAGAGAAAACTTCTGATCAACTTTCCATCAATACAGCTTTACACAGAACTAATCTCTTCCTCTAAAAAATGCTTTTAGATTTCCAGTGAGCATGTCTTTCCTGTGCAATACAGTGAAAAGGCCCAAGTGAGTTAGGAGCACATATTCCAACAAAAGCAAAATAAAAAAATTTTTCGTGAAGAAAAGAAGTGTTTAGGGGGTAGACAGAGTGACGTTCCGTTAGGAACAATATGGAACAGAAATGTCACTTTAGGTCATCTGGACTGGCCTCAAGAAGTCAGTGGTGCTATGGCTGGCTTTTGTGAACAGCCCCCAAAATGTGCACACATGCACATACTACTGATACTGCTGAGCTGCCATAGGCAGGGGAAAAATCACTTGCCTGAATTTCTTTTTATGTTAACTAATGTGTTTCCAAGTTTTTCCCAATACAAAGTGACAAAATAACATTTGCCCTGCTGTACATGTCCTCTTTTGTATACAGAGACCAGAAGAAATACCCTCAAAGTCCGTAACTATTGTTATTAGGCATTCAATGTTATTAGGTATTCAACTAAATCAATAACTGCTGCTGGCTAACAGGATGTTGTAAAGGTTGCTAAATCAAATGCAAAATAATCTAACTTTGCTTTAATAATAAAATANGTAAAAGCAGTGCTGTTCTCCCAGGTGTACCTCAGTCCAAGGGCCAATCACCATCTTGGGATATCAAAATTACGAAGTTCCAAGGACAGCCTTTTGACCTAACTGGAATTACAGGATTTTATTTGAATTTGATCTTAACTAGCAGCAACAAAAGAGCACATGGTGGCAGCCAGTCTGCCAGGACCCTGCCAGCAGCTCCTGTGAGGGGCTCTGCGCACAAAGGGTTACCCGAGTCACAAAAGGGACCTCCTGCTGCAGCCACAGAGGAGGGACCATAAACCAGGAGAGTAAATTTAGAACGGGAGGCCTCCTGCACCCGACGGATTCCTGACATTGGGGTTGACATCTTAAACAGCCAAAGCTGCTAAACAAGGTCACGGCATCCTCGAGGTGGATGGTGCAGCAGCAGTGACAGGGAGGGGGTGACAGACAGGTACCAGCCTTTGTCTTCCGCAGGGCACAGGCATTCAGGAAGACATGGAAGCTTTGCAATTCCACAGGGAAAAACTTACCTAGAGACAAATAAATGAGAAACCCAATGAGCACATTTCCATTTCAGGCATGCAGAATAGATTTTAAAGCAAAAACTAGCAGCGCATCTGCTTCTCTCTTTTGTTTCCATGGAGCAGTCTGGGCCACATTCTCAAGCGAGGATGTGCAAGTACATCTCCTCTCACTCTGGTGATCTGTCATCAATTTGCACTAAGAATCTGATTTTTTTAAAGTGAAAAGCTACAGCTAAAACCAGCTATAAATACCAGCAGGCACTGCCCATACAGCTCAGTCGTCTTTAGGAGATCCTACCCTCCAGAACCTCAGCCTAAAACATTGTCCAACTCTGCCAAAAAGGAATAAACCAAGGCCTCTGTTTCAGTCTAGACCCCTAAACTCAGCTTTTTCTACTACCACTGCTATTCCACCCCTTGTCTCCTCCAGAAGAGAGAACTGAATTTCGTGGGGGTTTCATCAAGTGGATAAATATCCTCCTCGAAAGGTAAAAGTCACACAAATTTTACTTCGCTTAGGACCAAAAAAGATCAGTATGTGGGAATCCAGATATATCTATCAGCACACATATGTTCTGCATCAAGTAGATAAATGCAATCACAAAATGGGAGACAGTACTCTACCCCAAACTAGAATTAATTTTTATGAATTAGAGACAGACTCCCATCATTACATATTCAGCAAGAATTTCATTCTATCAGTTTTAAGTAAGCAGGAAATATTTTTCAATGGGCAAAAGAATTTATTCTCAATACAACAGAAAACACATGGTGCATACAGTCATACGTGAAATTCCAGAAGTGAAACTACAGACTGTTGTAATGTCCAAAGGTAAAGGAGATACTTCCATCTAATTAGATACTCTGAGGCTTCATTGCAAAGTTATTTTGACCATGAAGCCAATACACAATTTACTAAACAAGATATTTCCTAAAACCATGGAATGGTTTGGGTAGAAAATGACTGTAAAGATCATCTCATTCCAACTCCCTGCCATGGGCAGGGACACATTCCACTATCCCAGGGTGCTCCAAGCCCTGTCCAACCTGGCCTTGAACACTTCCAGGGATGGGGGATATTTGCTTTCATTGTTAAGAATCTATTCTTACATTCACGTGTAGCTAATTAATACTGTTCCCTTAAGCCAACAAAGTTGGTGATGCAGTTTTTTCCCAGACTAGACACACCACTGTCTTGATTAAGATGCACTGAGGTATTGCTGGTCCTCCCAGGAAAGTCAGACTTGTTGAAATGCCCATTTCAGAGATTTGTAAGGGCATTTAGGATGCAGCCAGATTGTAAAGCAAAATACATCAACCTCACCGTAGATGAAGCATGAAAAGTGTTATGTCCTGAAGTGAATTAATCATTTATCCTACAACTACTTTTTCATGTTCTACAAACACAGAGAAGGATACTACATGCATCCATTAAGAACTGTATGTTTACAGAAGAGCCATCAGTCACCACAGGATTTGTATCTGGATTCTGTACATTTGCACAAATTTGTGCATAATTTTACATGTGAAAATATGAAAAATACCTCTGATTTCTAGTGCTGTAGGAACAAGAGAGATAAAAAGAATTTAACATTTCTAATTTTCAAGGTTTTTTTTTAATTCAGTTTTGCCATTTCTCATGCTTGCAACAGCAGAACTGGCTTTGTTTATTGGCTTTATTTTCATGTTAATATATTTCAGAATAACAAAAAAAAACAAAAAAAAACCACCACCACAAAAACAACTTCAACAGCTTTTAAGTGTTTCTGATGATATTCTGAGGGGTTTTGTCCAAGAATTATTTTCCTTTTTTTTTTTTCATTTTAAATCAAAAACCACTTTACAATATGAGACAAACATGCACCAAAACAAAATGACGGTGTATCATGTCAATATTTAGGAGGGAGTGTTGTTGTAATTAAACCATGCAACTGAGACTAGAACTCCTAAGATTTATTCTTAACACAGGTGTGCTTTTGTGGTCCCTAACAAATCACCACATCTTCTGACTGGTTTCTTATCAGTTAAGTCTTATCTACCACTTCAAAAGGGTGTGATGTTTTCCCTATCAGCGCCTCTGAAGCCACTATGTAAAAAGACCAAGAAGTCACATAATATAAATTGTTCTCAGTTCTCCCGTGGACTGTCGCTGTCATACTATGGAAGCACACCAGGACAGAGTCTATTGAATAACTATTTTTTTTGCCCTTCTAAACCATACACACGTGACTGAAGTGCTGTCCGTCACCCTCTCATTGGAGCAGGAGCTCTGTGATAAACAGCAGGGCTTCACATCAACTCTTCTCCTTCCCTTCCCATGAGCCTGAACAACTCCAGGCATGTGGTTATCATTAAGACAACCATATTTGTTTAACCTTTCAAAGGAAGGAAGAGGTCTTTGGCACGCTCCTGGGAGTACACGCAGAGCCTGACTCTCACATCCTGAATTTAATTGAGCAAATACATGTCAAAAACCCGAGTTCTGGTGTAAGTGAAACTGCAGTATCATAACAACACGTGGTGGCAGCGGAGCCAGCAGGCGAACGCCGTGGTGTGGTATCTGTCCCGCACAGCAAGGCACCTCTGCACCACGTGCTGCCCATCACCCATGAAAACAATGTCCTTCCCACTGCACTGCCTTCCCCCATTACTAATAGAACAAGCACTCTTGGAAGATTCAGGATGCAGAAGTTGCACTGGCACTAACAGGTTTGTATGTTTCAATCCCAAAATTCCATTCATGTATCACCTACTATTTCATCCCAATTCAAATGGCAAGACGGGCTTCAGAAAACAAACTAAATAAAAGTTTTTGTCTGTAAATAATCTTCAACTGCGGAATCCGTAACTGACGGCAGAAAAGAAAAAATAATCCTAATCCCAGTCCCAATCAAGAAACCTGTTTGATTAATTTGATGAGTTCAGCTATACATGTCATTGCTACAAGTTCTGTCACTCAAATGGAAGGCACACCAAATGTTAGGTACTCCAAACACAGGCTGCGATCCTGCTAGCCATGTCATTCCCACAAACATATTTTTACTACTGATTTCAGAAAAGAGAAAAGCTTTAGCTATACGCATACATTTAGCTGGCCCTAGATGAGAAAAGGCTCTGAAAAATGTCAAACACCTTCAATTTTCACACACTTGCATGAGCTCTGAAGGCCTTCAGAACCTTCTATTACCAGGTCTATAAAACGCGTGTTACTCATTTTCCAAAACTTAAGGTAATGCACAATTTTTGAACTGGAAAAAAAAATAGACAAGGACCTTATATAACTGATTTAATTATCTAGCTTTCTTTATAAAAATACTTAGCTGAAACCACATTAATTAAAATGTTTTGAAGGCTAGCAAAGCAAGTGTATATTGAGGGGAATCACAAAATGGTGAGTGCATGTTGAAGGGATATTTCCTTCACTCTAACCTGCACTATGGCCATAATGAAAGTTCCACAAATGGGTTCCAACTTCATCTATTTTTCCTCAGATGGATCTTTAGCAATGTTACACTTACAAATATAAAGCCACATCCAACTCATAGTACAAATAAACTAAAATACATCTGTGTAAACAGGCTACCCCTGTCCTATTACACACACGATGCACATCTGGACTGGCATGTTTAGCAAAAAGTTTTAACCTAATGTAATTGAAAAAAGCTGAGGTATTACAGCCCAGAAACAGACTTTACAAATAAAACTGCAGCATACTATTAAACCATGGAAATGCTACCAGCTGTAGCTATGACAGATCAGAATTCATACTTCTGCACATTTAACTTTGTTTTTCACAGAGCTTAGATGTAAAAAAGAAAGAGGCAGCTTACAGAATAATTCAGGGGGAAACTGTAGTGCTGGAGAAAAGGGAGATTCAGGATTGTCATTAATTAAAGCTCCAAGTTTCATGTTCACATCAGGTTTTCCAAGGAAATTCTATCAATTCAGTGGGATTGCTGCTAATACCTCTGAACTTGTGAACATCAGCATCAGGTTCTTAATAAATACGGGTTTTCATACAATCAAGAAATGGGCAGAAGTGTCCCTGGAAGAGTCTAACTTTGACTTTTCAGGCAAAGGCATGGATTTTGGAATCATGAATGGGTTCAGGTAGGAAGGGACCTCAGAGATCATCAATTCCCTGCCATGGACAGGGACACCTTCCACTATCCCAGGTTGCTCCAAGCCCTTTCCAGCCTGGCCTTGGACACTGCCAGGGATGGGGCAGCCACAGCATCTCTGGCTTCAAACTTGTCTTTTCTTGCATATGGCAGCAAAAAAAAAAAATCTACATTTGTCAACTTAATTATTTGTCTATCCCCTAAACAAAATAAAATATACAAGTTTTTCAGAACAACTGGAAAGAGGCTGATTTGAAATGAGAATGACAGGAAAGGTTCTGTGAACAGTAGTAGAGCTTTTATGAAGCACAAGTGCAAATGTAGATAGTGCCAATTCAATCTTTGTAAAAGATGGAAGGTAGAAATGAGGATGCATTGGTCCAAAGTCAACTGTAACTTAAGGGAAAGGAAGAAAACAATAACTCCCATTGTGATCAACAAGCAACAGTGAAATGGCAGGAAATGACAACTGAGTTTGACAAATGGTGTAGCACAGAGATGAATTCACCTCATGGGGAGAAGCCAGACAGATTGACAGGACACTCTCAGAAAACGGCTGTTTAAATAATTAAAACTTATTACTGAAACACACACTGTTACAACCTGGCACCAGGGCTAGGATTTAAGTACCACATCAAATACATTTCCCCATTACTACCATCATCCAAAGGAAGTGTGAGAAACCTAAAATCACACCACACACAGTCCTTAACATCACCTCATACAAACTACAGCACCATGTGGCTCCCCAGGACTACCTGAAAGCTCTGCTTTGCTATCAGAAAGGACAATATTCCCCAAAGTAATAATGAAAATATGAGACAACTGTCTGGATTTTCAGAGATACCAGTTTCAAATACCACCTAATTCGAGTTGCAAATGCTTTACATGTGACAGGCCTACTACTCCCACCAGCAGAGAGCATAAGTCTGCCTAAGAAAGCCCAGGAGCCTTTCTCCAAATTACTTGCACGGAGCAATTTGCACAGCCAGAATAATCTCAAAATAAAGCAATTAATGGGGCGGGGGGAAGGACGGGGTACGAAAGAAACAAAAAAAATTCCCTTCCCCCAGTCATTTCCACTTTGCTAAATTTATTACACGGCTGCAAATTAATACATCACCTGCACCAGCTATCACAAGGCTGTCTCAGAACTTGCTTTAATAAACAGCTGCCAGTAGTGGAAGAAATATGTAAACATCTCTCTTGCTTCTCTGTGCCATTGTGTCAGCTATTCTACATGTCTTTGAAGGTATTCCAAAGCCAGCATGGCTCTGCTTTTCCCTTTTTCTCCTTTTGGGAGAGGAAAAAGCAGAGAAGGAAAGACAGGCTGGCAACAGAGGGCTAACTCTGTGCTTGCTGTGCTCCTGACAGTGAGACTGAGCGTGTTCAAATTCAGTTTACACAGGCTCTTCTGTAAGGACAAAAGAAACCACTGCTGGTGGTTAAAAATGCAAAAGGTTTTGATTGCAATTGCTTGACAATCAGCCAAAGATATGACTAGGGGGAAAAACACAGCAAGGCAGCTATGACCAGAATGGAAGAAACAAGGAAAAACACATGGCTCGACTTCAGAGCAGAAAATTGACTTAGGCTTTGCATAAATGACAGCATACCTCCAAGCCTGCCTGATCCACAGTCTGCCTGGAATGGGAACATGTAGGCTAAAAGCAGAGCCTATTAAAAGGCATAATGTTTCTAAACAGCATCTGTTACGTACTAATAAGCATTACTTAAAGGACACAGGCCTTAAAATTGCTACCAAACGTGCACTTATCTGAAACTGCTGCAAGGCAGTTACCACAATGTCACATGACACCACGGGAATCTGAATAATAGAAAATGTTTTTATTTAGTTTGGCTTGAAATCATTATGCAGGAAAAATATGGAGGCACTTTCTGAGATTTTGAAACTGTGCAACTTCACAGGAATGAAACACCAGCAAGAATTACATCAGCGGAGCCATTTGCCATCTGTTGTCAGTAATACTATAAAGCCCAGCCACCAGACAGCAGTTTCAAAGGTTACAAACACAACGTTTTTAAGCATCCCCAGACCTCTGGGTAACTGAGCAGGACAGAGTTTCCTTCAGATATGTACGACCTGAGGGTCTGCCAATCATTTCGCAAAGACAGCCTGCCAGAGCTGGGAATTGCCAGGCGAGGCGTTTGGAAGTCTCTCAGTATGCGACCTTTACACAATGTGGCAAATACATACCAGCCTCATCACGTAGGTTCCTATAACACACTCTCAGCCATAATGCCTGCACACCTCCCACTTGCAAACTGAAACCGGCTAGACTTTCTCCTCTGCGGTTTGTTTTCCCAAACTTTCCCTCAAGGGAAGGAGTGTGTTCACTGAAATGCTACTATGGAAAGGGACTCTGGTTTGTTTGCTGGGGTTTAGGCTGTAGTTTTCCTTTGGGGGAATTATTTAGGATTTTGTTTCCTGATTTCTTTTCTTTCTAGACCGTAACTACATATTTATGTTAAAGAAAGCAAGGTTTCAACAACTTGCCTTAGCTGTGGCAATGTTATGACAGCCCTTACCTCTTTCATACACACATAGTCTGAGTAAAATTCTACCTCTTCTATACACAAGATTTTAGTTCCACTGTAGGAGTTTGGTTGTTGATCAGTCTCATCTTAGAGTTCTGAGAAGCTTTTCTAGATGCAGAGGCCACATTCCTGATAGTGCCTATACGCTACCTGAATTTTGTGGTTCCACCTTCCAGGCTGTTGACCTCCTTCCTATAAACTCATTAACACGGATTTCATGGAGGGCAGGGAGATTTCCATCTTCCTAGAGAGACAGATGGAAATTTAAGGCTTCATTAATGCAATTGCCAAACTAGATATACAGGTTTCTTATCCAGTAACTATTTCTCAGGCTCCAGAACTGCATATACATGGTTGCTTACTGTTTCTGTTAGGTGGTTAACACATACAAATCTGACTTTCAAGGTGTTCTATAATCAAAATAAATTTGTAAGAAAACTGAAGTTAAAACAAGAACCACAAGTTCAAGGTCAACAGCTGGCCTGCTTTGGAACAGCAAGGTTTGCCTAGGACCTGTAAAGAGGCTTAGAAACCCGAAGCGTAAACAATCTTTCCCAGTGAGAAACAGTTACAGGAACAGCCCTCAAGACTGAGTTGTAGCATCTCAATTACAGCACAACATGAACTGGAAAGCACCGTTTGCACAGAAGCTAATGGCTGACTCTATGTACTCTTAAAGTGTACTGCATAATCAACTTGCTTATTGCCAACTGCTCCATAATTATTTTAAACAGAGATCTATCCAATTAAATAACTATGCCAAAACTCAGACAATACCTAAAAACAACATCAGCTGTCCCAAAAGAGGAAGGGGATGGAAGAACAACTATTCTAAACATTCAGTCTGAGGGTGATGAAAAAGTCAGGCATCAGTTGAACTGCCCAACACCACAATGCTTCCTTGGACGTGAAAACCCAAGTTCTAGTCATCTAGAGACATTTTATTTAAGAACATCAGTAGAATTGAGAGTCTTCAAAAAAAAAAAAGAAGAAAAAATAGCATTATTACAGATGTTTGACTTTCGTAAGTGGTTGATAGGAGGGGAAAAATAGAGCAATGTGACTGCAGTGCATTTAGCCATGAGCAGCTAGAGGAACTAATGAACAACATCATTATTTTACTGAAGGGGATGAAGTAGGTGCTTTAGATAAATGGCAGCAACTTAAAATGTGTTTCAGAAGATAAATTCACTTTCTCTCCATTTACCTGCTAGCGTGACAAATTAAGAAAGAAGAGTATAAAAACAGAGCAGGAGGGAAAGCAGTGCAAAAGCTAACTGAGGTGATGCAATGGGCCCTTATCCAAACAAGTGCGTGAACAGAGATTCTTGGAAGTCCTCCTAGTCAAACACAAACCCAGAACACTGCACATGCCAGACTCCCATAGAAATCCATGGTGGAGCATGTGCAGAAGATCCACCTGCACTAAAATCATGTCCCTTACCAAGCACTGGGAGCTTGGCCATTTGGGAACTGACACAATGTCTGTTCATTTCAAAGCAGTGTAAGTCCACCAGGTACTGAAAGACTGAGTTGTGCTGGGCAGAGCAGCTCTTCACCCACTGCCAGAAACACCAGCAAATCAACTCCTGTGGAAAGGAGATGAGCGGAGACCAGCTTTTTCACAAAGAAGTTTATCCTATATTTCCATGTGCTTCTTGTTCTACAGTCACCTCGTCAACAGGAAAAAAGAAGCTTTACTGAATACTTTTCAAAGGAAAGGTACTATATAGTATAAGTATACTTATATAAGGGTACTAGATAAGTAATATGCTTGTATAATATACTTTGTACACTACACTGCAGTAAACAAAGCCTTTTATATCTCATGTCAACACCAAAACAGTCCAGCTAGTTATTTTTGTGTGGTCAAGAACCAACATGTTTACTGCTCCTTTTGTCCCTGTTAAACCCTGCTGCTTTTGTTAAACCGTGGTTTTTGCTCAGTTGGGTAAACAACTGCCGATCGTGCCTTTGAAAATGGGTATTTTTAGGCAGTGTTCGCAATGCTCTTTAATGGCTGAGTACTTGAGATCTACTGAAGTCTGGACTCACCCACCTGTGCTGAGACCCCAAACACACACTGCAAACAGGAGTTTGGGGATCAGCCTCTCCCCAGCATCACCTGCTGCACCACAGCGGACAGGAATCACCAGGCCGGCTGTCTCTGGGCGGGCTTGGACTAGCCGAACACCTGGAAAAGTTACCTGTACGCTGGGAAATGGGAAAATAAACCCTGCAGCACCTGCTCTGGCTGACCCTGTGCGCAGGAGTCGGGCTGTCCGCCTCCCTCAGGCGCTGCCGGGAGCGCGGCCATGAGGGGCCCGGGCCCGCCGGGCCGCGGCCGCAGGCGACCGGGCAGAGATTCCCTGCAAAGCCCCGAGTGTTTTGCGGCGCTTCGGCCGCCCGCGGCCACCCCGAGCCGCCTCCTCCCTCTTACCCGCGGCGGCTCTTCCTCCTCCCTCGGCCGCCATCACTTCCTGCGGGGCGGCGCGGGCAGCCCCGAGGGCGGGCCGGGCCTGCGATGGCGGCTGAGGGGCCAGGGGACGGCGAAAGGCGGGGCGCGGCGAGGGCCGTGCCCGGAGAGGTGCGGGGAGGCTGGCGAGGTCGGCTGCAGGCTCAGGGAATGCCCTCAGCCCCCGCCATCAAGGCACGGCCTTGGGCGAGGGCCAGCGCACGCTGCATCTGAACTCACAAAACTCCGACACAAATCCAAAATTATTTACTTAAAAGACACAGGATGACAAACCATAAACCTAGCACCCGTCTGTTTTAACGCGGGTGGCATGAAGCAGAATGCTTACGAGGAAAAATAAGTACAAAAATAGTCCATTTTCTTTAATGCTGTATTTTTACAGCATTCTGCTGTGACCACTGTCAATCTGAAAGAGGCTTTTGGAAAACCTAGACAGCTGCCTGCTGTTCATTACCACAAACCATAAAACTGAGCTACAGAGGCTGAAACCAATACACAGTTGTCAAAATTAAAAGTAGAATTCAGGTGACCCAGGGCAGCCTTCATACCCTCATAGTACGGTCACGCAATTATATTTAAAATAATAGTTACAAGTATCAAAGTCATCTAGAGGTCTAAAGTACATGGAAATAACAGCTTGTTTGCAAATAAATAAACTCACCTTTGCACTTCAAGCACCCAGGTACACTGCTGTGACCTGGAGACCCAACACATCAGGTACTCCATTGCCTGTCAGCACAGCGACCAAAAACTCCTTAGCATTGCTCCTCCTTTCAAATGCTTTAAAACACGCAGTAAAGTAAATTTGTAAATTTGGGCTTTTTTTTCTGTACAGGACAAAGCAATTTCAGCCCATACACTGACACTCCAAAGAGCTGATGTCACATCACCACACCTTACAGACCCTCAGTAATGGATTTCAGTACATGCTCGTGATCCCTTGAAGCTTTGTACCTTCCAGCTCTCCCCGTGTCACCCACAGCCCAGAGGTTTGGCCCTGCTGTGGCCCAGGGTGTAGTTTGATGCAGCAGGAAAGACAGGAAGCTGAAGTCATACAAGTGCTGTTGGTGGGATGGCAATGGTTAGCTGGTAAAAGATTCAAGAGAAAAGATAGAGAAGGAAAAAAAAAAAGAAGGCAAAAAACACGACATTAACTGAGTAATGCTGAGCATCACCCCATACCGATAAATGTTGGAGACCGACTTTCCCCAGCCTATTAGAAACTTCCTGGCCAGCTAAAACTCATCTGTTTTCTTATCAGCAGTGGTAAACATGTTGCTGTTCAGCCCAGTAATCTGGCCCAGTTCTAGCTATTTTGATATTAGCTGATAAATAATTACTTAAATTGTGTGTATCCTGCTTGCAAAGTCTCTTTGTGCAGATAAATGACACCTAAAACAAGCAACCTGTTGGTCATGGGTTGCATGTGCCCGACTAAGTCCTTTGCCGTTATATTTTTCCATTTACCATTTCTATGGACTTTGTTACAGAAGAGGCCCCGTTCCACAGGGAACAGTGAGCTTTACAGTGAAATGTTTATCTCCTCCCTTTTTAGGACATTTCTTTCCATCTACATAGAAATCAGCTTCAGTCTTTCCTGAGGATCATTTATTTTTATTAGAATGGAAAAGAAATATAGAGTGGTAGATCCTTAAATTTCTCTTTAAAGTCCCATTATAGTTCAGTGTTAAATAGCATAACAGCTTGATTTCTCCCTTCTCCCATTAAGTGTTGAATAGCTGAGATAAAAATTGGAATATATTAAACACTTCCATTTAACAGTTTAAAACACTGGTCAGCGCCTGCCAATAACAAGAAATAAAAGCAATATATATAAGTAATAATAAAAGAGATAAAAATTAAAGAGCTGTTTCTAAATGAAGGGCCATATTCTGTTCTTGCCATCTACTAAAAAGCTGCTTGAGCAGTGTGCTGGCAGCTCTGCAGTGTGGTCAGAATGCATTTGCAGAAAATATACTTTTCTCTTACTCAGCAGTTCAGATAATTTTTGAAAGTATCAGATAGCTGAGCAGAAAAATATTCAAGGTGATAACCAGGTTTTTCATAGTTGAGTTGCTTCCATTTCTTCTTTACCTCACAATGAGTGCTGTGCCAATCACATCTGTGTGCAGCAAGAAGAAAAACAACCAGTGTTTAGCTGAGTCAGCTGTGTCTGTGACTTGCCTTCAAATAGCAAGGGCTTGGATTCTTAATTATGGATGGGAAGATTAATTTGCACAGACCTCAAATATCCAGTGACCCTCAAATCCATTGTTTTGGGAACAGATACACATGGCAGTGCTAGTATTAAAGCTGCAGTCATACTTTAACAAAAATTTCAAGAGTAGCTTCAGCTTCAGCTGTAGAAATGTTAGAGGAAAGAAAAGGTGTCATTTCTGAATATTTTCTGAATAGAATGCCTAATTTAAATTTTTCAATTCTTTTTTGAGCTATGTGGCACAGCTGTAATAAATGCTTTATTTATCCAAGTATACTACCACACACACAAAGCTTGGGAACATGAGCAATCAATTAATTCAGTGCAAAAATTAATTTCAGTGGTCTCTGTCAAATTCCTGGTTTATTTAAACCACTAGCATTCCTCCCACACTTGCACAAGCATTTACCAACACTGAAAAGAATCTTTACTTCCAATTCAGCAAACCTCTGCTGATGAAAAGGGACTAACTTAACTACTGAAGACAGTACTTCCCCCCCCATTCTATCAGCTTCTTCATAAAGGCTTGGTGAATTAATCTTTGTTACTCTATATTTTTTTTTCTACTCCCTTTTTCCAGCTGTAAAACCTTTTAAGAACTAGTACTGCATTCCAAACAGATCATATCAGTTGTTTCAAAATGCACGGAACTAATAGATTTACATGTCCCCCCTGGAAGAATATCTAATGAAATACCTAATACTTTACAGCATTCAAGCACTACCCTCCGTATATATATACACATGTATAAAGCAGCTATCATGTCCCAAAGAAAACACAATTTCTCATTCACGAAATTAATTAAGCAACTATAGACTTTAAATCTTGCTTTATTCCTTACAACTGCTTTGTTCATTAGACCACCCTGTACTTAGATTTAAAAAAAAAAACAAAACAGCACAAATCAGAAATCACTATGAGAAGACAGGAATGTCATTGCCCTGTTCAGAATCGTAGAAAGTGTTTTAATGACTGGTCAATCAGAAGAATTAATGGATAAAAATCTTGATTGACATAGGGGTATGAAGGACTGTAGTATTTTAAAACTAATTCAATGCTACCAGTGGCAGATTTAGCCTTATTTAAAGCTGCAGAAAGCTCTGCTTCCTGTGTTAGAAGCTCCTTCAGCCTCAGCAGCCAGCAAAAGTTCATTCCACAAGTTGTGTTAGTCAGGGGAAGAAATGGAAGGTGGAATCAGAATCTTTTAAATAAAGAGAATCCACAAATTTTTTTGTGTGTCTCAGCACAGGACGATTTAAATGACAGACACAGGTCATAGCTCCAAACCTCATTCAGCCACCACCCAACCCAAGGGATTTCTTCAGAGATTTTTTTTCCCCCCTAAGGTCTCACAATTACCAGCTCTCTTGAGATAATATAGTGGTTTTCTATTCTTAGCTTATTTCTCCCCTCCCTCTCTCTCTCTCTCACACACACACACACACACACACTTCCTACTCAAAACAAGACCCAGTGAAACCCTCTGCCCACATAGTTATAATTCCCAAGAGAACTTGCATATGCTTTTGTTTTGGGCAGTGACAATGTGCATATGTTTTGATTTCAGGGCCCCCCCCATTGGCTCTCAGGCTCCACTTTAATGAAGACAGACCAGCTATTACACTCACCAGTTTCAGCAAGCTATAACCCAGCTTCTAGAGTTTCTCTGACCTTGCAAGTTGGAGTGAGATTTTCTAACTTGTTGCCTGTTAAAGGATATTACTGAGTAAATGTTTTGGTTTAGCAAATACACACATTTTGCTATTGGTGTTTGGTTTTAAAAGTGCACAGTGCTTGGACTCTTTCATAACAAGCCTGAGATAAAGATCAAGAGTAGCAAATCAGGTAAGTGCTGTGAAGAGGAACAGTGTGGATACAGAAGGTTACCCCTGAGTTTAAGTTAGTAAGAAAATGTCCAAGAAGAGTGGAAATGGACAGATAAGTTTTTGTAGTTGTCATTCCTCACCATTAAAGTGAATTACAGCCGCTAAAAACAGAATACCCACAGAGATATAATAAAACTGAATCAATTAATTTTCTGTTTACTTGCACATAAACAAGTGATGAAGAATATTGCTGGATATTTTGCAAGAAATTTCTTTAAACTTTTCCTCTTCTTCCTAAATACTCTATGCTTGGGAAAGGAAGGAGTCTGGGGCAGTCCCAGGCAGCCAGTCAGCCTTCTATCTTTAATGGAGGCGTAATAATTTTTGCTTTAAAAGTTACATGAGTCACAAATCATCCCTGTCATGTGAAGCCAGACTCATCACAGTTGGAAGAAGCAAGGTACCCCAAATGAAGTTTGCTACAGATACCTGAATACTGTTTGGAACTGAAAGACAACAAGAAGATTCCACCTTCTGGAGCACAGATTTCATGGATTCAAATTCCAACACTGTGGTGGTGACTGGTAAGATTTTTATTTTATTCTTTGAGCCAGAGATGGTATGCATGCATGCTTGATCTTTGTCATAAACAGTTTCCTGGAGGGAAAAACAGTAGCAAACGGTCGTACTAACATTTTCAAATGGAAAATAACTTGCTGTGCCTTCCTAGGAAAAATCAGATGCATGTCAGAGGAAACAGACTGCAGTCTGCCCTCTTTACTGCCATCCAGTTTGGTTTGTTGTTCATTCTCTCCATGTTTTAATCTTTGTTGACATTCTCTCTGATCCAAACCACATAGCTCAAGGCAGTGCAGGCTACTATTAGATAAAGCTTACCCAAAAGAAGCTCTGAAGCAAGAAAACCAGGTTGCATCACAATGTCATACAGTCAGTGTCCAGAATTAGAGCAGCACATGGCAACCTTGAGGGGCTCAGTTTCATGGCAAGGTAAGGGAGTTTTAAACAGGAGATGCTGCCTCATCACTGCTAAACTAAACCATTCCATTTAAATATACCAAAGGAACATGCCTGAACATGCAGCACGAGGGACCAAATTTGGAGTTTCTCTTGCTGGCTCCAGCTATGATCCAACAGCATCACAGAGGCAGAACCACCAGCTCAGAGAGTGCTGAGCTTTAAAAGGTTAAAGCTCCTAAGGAATGCTGCTGCTCACTGTTCCTCTTGTTGCCACTGGCTCATCTAAGGGCAATCACTACACGTATCTTGACATGTGAGTTGCTGGATAATTTTCCACTGCAGGTCATCTGAGGACATAAGAACGAGGGTGAAGCTACATCAAAGAGGTTTGCATGTTGCTGTTTTCAATTAAACACTTTTTTTTTTTTTTTAATAGCTGCAAGATGGGCAGAACTAGTCTGGCTTGCTCCAGACGTAACTGCAGATGAGCTGGATGGGAGTGCAAGAGAGGGCAAGGGGTATTTGCTAACCTCCTAAAAGGCTGATAGTCTGGTTCTCTCCAATGATATTTATGGGACATGCCCTTGTTGGGAACACTTCTTAGCACCGTTAGTTTTTTCCTCCCTTTGGATCACCATTTATGTCCAGAAATCTACTTGGTCAAAAAGTTTTAGGCTAGTTAAGACACAAGTGCATCTTTAATCTACTACAGAGATTATCACAGCATGTCTTTGTCACATTTTCACCTGCTCAGAATATAAACCTGCTGGCAGGGAGCCCAGTTGATTATATGGTGCCCAATAACATTCAGCCAGTTACCTCTCCACATTGCTGCAGGTATTGCAGTAAAACTCTCGTATATTTAGTCTTTTTTCATAGAACAATTTTATCCTAAGCAGTAGTTTCTTAGGGCCACCACTGACACACGTGTTTTGTTGTGAGCTACTTAATAACTTTATTACAATTCTGCAGTTTTGCACCCACAGGTACAGAAACTTGTACAACTACAGCTCCAAAATGGAGCAGGTGCCTCCCTAATTTTGATCTCGAAGTAGATTGGGACTAACAGGGTTTTATGTTCCCTGTAAATGTGAAATGAGCACCATTTTCTTTGTTCCCTCCCCATAGTAGAAACTCAAACCTGGAGAAAACATTGTCAAAAGTATTAGCACCATCACGCTTTTCATAACATTAAAGAGAAAAGATGGAGCAGTTATGAAATAAGTATTAACAAATTAAGAAATGCTGGAAGTCTAGCACTAATTAAGCTGTCATAAGCTTGCATTTAGGCTTAATTGTCTCCACATACAAGTAGCTTTCACTGTGCAAAATAGCAATCATATGCTGTCAAGTATTTATTTGTCCATTGAAGGATTTTAAATATTTAAGAGTTATAGCATTAAAACCATTTCACAAACTCATTTTCCTGACACCCAGTATGTAGGACTTGGCAACAGTCTGGATTGAGAACAGTAATTGAGATTAATAAAAATAGTGGGAGTTTTCCATCAAACTTTTTAATGACAAAATACCCATCTGCTCAAAATTTTTATTAAAAAAAATCTTTCACAAAAAAGATGCATAAAATTGAATGTAATACTTTGGAGTCAAAGTGCTCTTTCTCCTTCACTCCTCACTTTTCCTGGGGGAAAAAGTAAAATAAGATATTTTTCCCAGCATCACAAAAAAGCACATTTTCCCTGATAGAAAACTCTAAGTTTTCATTACTTAGGATTAAAATAAATTACAAATTAAATAAATTTTACTCTTTTAAACATTTTCATTAAATATGCATATCTTCATCTTCATCTTCATGAACTTTAACAATAAGAATGATACATTAACTGTGACCTGGGAGTATTTAAAACCATAACTTTTAGTAGTGGTATTTCTATGGATGATGATCCTTCCCCAAAATCATCATTTACATGATCTGTCCTATTGGTTCCACTACATTGATCAGCTTCAGTTAAGGCTCTCTCATAAGCAAGCCTTGACATGAATGAAGATTGCAGGATTAGTTTTTCTATCAGTGAAGATACAAAATGAAAATACTCCTCCCTTAAGTGTTATAAAGGCTAAATCCTATCTAAAAAACTCAACCTCCATAATCAAAAATAGGAAGATAAAAACAAGTATGTGTGTGCAGACATATCAGCATCTAACCTACAATTGCAGAGTAAGCACAAGTTAAAACCACCTTTCTTGCTTTTCAGGTTTTGGTCCCTTCAGACAATACCTGTTTAATTCTAGCTGGGAAGCAGTGAAGGTAAGCATTAAAAAAAAATTTAAAAAAAAAAAAAGGAGGGAGGCATTTTATTTTTTAGAGATCCCAACACAAACTGGTTTTAGGCTTTCCATTCCCTTTTCATGACTCATTAAACAGAATTTTACTCAGGGTGCCTTCTCTACAGCTATTGCATATGCCACAGGTTGTCTGTCTTCAGCAAACCAGTCATGTCTCCTACCACAGTCCATTTCATCATGTCTGTGTGGGGTGATTTCCTTCTCACGCAGGCGTAGCCTATTGAGTTCTCACTGCCTGCTCAGGAACACAGAACCTAAACTGCGCCAGTTCTAAGTGTGAGTTCACATCTCAGCTTTGGCTTCCACTGTCAAATGACAGTGAAGTCACAGTCACATTGAAAACAAGGTCATTCAGAGGTTTTTTCCCTCCACACACCTTGACTAGCAGTAACAAGTCTCAGATGCAGTCTTGAAAATTCCTGCTTGTTTCCTAAATCTGTGTATTAGAACGAATTTAGCTGGGGGGTACAAAGACATGGTTTGGATACCTGGCTTTCAGCGTCAACTGATTCATTCTCGCTGTCACAGAAAATGGCCTTTCCTGGAGTTCAGTTACTCTCATAAGGTACCTATGAACAGAGTTATTTTGAGAGGATCTTCCACATAAGTTTTTAGCAATCCCAAGGTAGAAAGAAGGTTACACAACGAAGTCTGAAACTTCGTTGGGGAAACAGTCAAAGTAATAAAAAATTGGAGCATTGGTCCAGAATGTGCAAGAAATGACAGATAATACTGGTAAAAATGAAAAGCAGGATGTGTGAAACAAACTAAGGGGACCATGTTCTGTTATGAAGACTGAAACAAGTCCATTCATTTTTTAATTCTTTTCGACACTGAAATGAGAAAAGCAGCTATAGGAAAGTATTAGTAATGGCAGAAAGGTGATGGCTCTACAGGACTATAACCATAGTACAAATCTTGGTAACAGCTACTGAATATCTGTTTTGAAAACAAAGTGCACTCAAGCCAAGAAAAACAAGGAGCCAGTATGTTTTTCCAAAGACCTAAGCTATAGCACTTCGACCAACATATACATCTTCTCTATCCTAGCTTTGTTGGTGAAGAATGCCAAGTGCAGCTTGGTGTTTGGTGGAATAAACCTATTGCTCCCTCCAAGTCATGAGGAATGTTATCCCTGTAGGCTAACAAGAAACAGAAATACTTCTGTGATAACTTTCCACACCCCAGTCATGACAGGAGACCCATAAATTATCTTAACTCCAACTTGATGTGTCCCTTAACCACAAATAATTGTCAGTTGACAGTGTACTTGTTCATTATTTCCTGATTCCTGTTGGTTCTAATTTTGGGTGCAAGATCATCCTCTTCTGGCTGGAACTAGAGCATGTTCTTTATCTGCGAGCAAAACAGCCTCAAGCGAGAATGCACCGATGGGATGAGTTTTCTGTAACAATGCCATGAGCTGGCTACAACAGGGAGTTACATAACAAGGGCCACAGCATTCCATAACAAAACAGATGTCAGTCCTTGTGTATGGAGGAGAACAAATCCATTTCCCTCTGATGTGGCACCCTCTATGTGGAATTAATTTGTATTCAGACTGGGGATGCTGCTTTGGTTTCCTATTCCCTGGAAAAGGTGGTTAATTCAGGCTATTCAGAGAAATTTGCTGCAAATCTGGAAGTACTTTGAATTTTGATAGGCTTCTTCACACTAAATAGCAATCTCATAGTGTTGTTCCACTGGCCTCATTCATAGGAGTAATCCTATGATCTTTGGGAAACTTATGCACGTATATTAAAGATAGCAAAATTTAGTATTTACATCTGGAAGTAATCCTGTCTTGGCTTGGGGTACCTGCATGGATCACTGGAGTGACATAAAACCCTCCTGCCAAGTCTCTTTGTTGTGAACCACGCAAGTGTGCACTCAAATTCATCCTCGGGAATGTGCTGAGCAGCCAGAACAGACCTACTAAATATGACTGGTCAGGCTTAATGCCTTTGTAGCATTACCCAGAACTATCCTCATTATTACCCCAAAAAGAAGTCATTGCTTATCAAAAGCCTGGGTACCACAGCATCCTCAGTGATGACGTAATTCTGATACATGCAGTCTTAAAAGTTCACATCCCAGAAGGTGTTGCAGTGGGGTGGCTGCAACCTTCCCTGGGAGAGCTGCTGGCATACATCAAGAAGGGTCCTCAAAAGCATGTGAAATCCTGTAAAAATACGTTTAACAGTTCCAGTCTCCTAATTCCAAAGCAGAGCCTCACTCCCTATGCTTTTGAAATGGATCCTTTTCCAAAGAGCAATGGCTGCCCTTCTGTGAGCAACACTTGCTCTTACTCACAACTGCTTCCTTAAAATCCTTGTTAGCAGCTCTTCCACAAGATGCTGCTGATGGGATCAGCTGTTCTCCTGAACCTCTCTTCTTGCTGTAGGAAGGATCAGAGACTGATCCAGTGAGCACACAGCCCATTCCAATAGCTGCATGTCCTCATTCTATGTCCTCATTGGACACTCAGGAAAATATTGTCTCTCCTACAAATTAACTACTTATTACTACTACCTTTTTGGTGAATAAACCAATTTTCCTTGACGTCCTCAGAAATCCAATGACAGATGTTAGTAAAACTGCAAATTTCTGTATCTTCTGGTTTAAAAAGAGTGCTTGTCCTGAACTGCCTCTTTTATAATATGGAGATATAATTTTCCAGCAACATGAGGAATACCCCATTGTTTTTGCACGGACCCAAGTTCTCATCACAGCACAAGACTCTCACACAAGGCCTTCATCAGCATTGCATTCATCATCCAAGGAGTTTTTGTTCCTCCGCAGGTACTCCTCAAGTGTTCAGAGAAAAGGGGATCAAATGGATCTGAAAGTACAGGCAAACCTGTCAATTCAGGGTCATGGAGAAAAGCTTCAGAGCTCTTCCAGACACCATCACATGGCCCAATATGGTTTTCTAGCAGTAGAAAGACAGCTTGTCTTTTAGAAACCTGTCTCACTAAGTTTTTCATGGTTCTCATAACTTCCTTCACCTGAAATACCCTCCTAAAATATGCACGAAAGCTCTGCCAGCAACACTTTTAACTCTGGAAGTGCAGGACATTCTCACTAAAGGAAAACACCACCAGGTATTTACTCTGCCTTTGCTGACAGATCACACTGAGTTACCACAGTATGTTAGTGCTGCAGCACCACATGGGACCTTCAGAATCCCAGATCCCCGATTTATTTATTCCATACTAAAGATTGATGGTCCCACCTAATAACCCTCGGTCCAACCGTGTTTCTGTGTTTCCCCTAAAAAGTCCTGTCTGCAGCTTGGCAGCAAAATAACCTATCAGGGCAGTCCACCATCAAGGTCAAGGTCCAGGTCCCCAGTTAACAGGGCACAAATGTAAGTTGAGTGACAACATTCATAGTAATTAAACTGTTAGTGCAAAGAACAGGTCACATTTCCAACTGCTTCTGGGAACTATGTCTGCTATCGGGAGATGAGGATCAGATCTCCCAGTGCAGGTTTTCATCCTGCCACTGACCATGTGCTCTTTGGAAATCTGTCTTTTAATCTGTCTCTCTCCCTCTCTGCTTTAGTTTCATCATCTGTGAAACTAAGACATTGCTATTTAGTGCTTTCATTTCTGTTTTGGAACTTTCTTGAAAGCTTTAAGAAGGTATCTACAGGGTTAGAAAAAAAAACAACCCAAAACAACAAAAAGCCCAAACCAAACANCATCATCTGTGAGACTAAGACATTGCTATTTATTGCTTTAATTTTTGTTTTGAAGCTTTCTTGAAAGCTTTAAGAAGGTATCTACAGGGTTAGAAAAAAAACAACCCAAAACAACAAAAAGCCCAAACCAAACACATAAACAAAACCCCACTAACCAACCACACAAAACACCTTTGTTTGCAATGTACCTGCTGTCTGGCTGGGGCAACTGAAAACTTCTGGTTTCCTTTCTGCACCAACACAAGCAGTTCACAAAACTAACGCACGCAACCGCCTTCCCAGCAACCCAAATCAGTGAGAACTCAGGCAAAATCAGTGATATTTTCTGGAGTTTTCTAGAAGTTCAAGCTGTTTCCAGCATGCAGTGAGACACCCAGCACCAACCTGAGCACAGTGCTGGGAAAGTCACTGCTCTTTGGGCCGGAACACCAGTGAACCAGGACTATGACCACAGCTCCCCAGCAGCTCACGGTCAGCAGGTGATAATGCTGGATTTCTTCTCCCTTCTAGAAGAACTTCCCAAAAAAGAATCTTCATGTTTTCTTTCGAACCACTTTACCCACAAAACAGCCCTCCAAAACTTTTATCGTCCTCTGAAATTTCCTTTCCTGTTTCAACTACAAAAGACAGGCATTTGTTTATTGAATTCACTCAGCTGTGTAAGCTCTAGTTTCCAGGTGCAGGTACTCTCCTCCAACCATCCTCGATCTCCCACCTTAAATGCAAAATTGGTTCTGGTTAAGGCTGAGACAAGGAACAACCTTTTTTATTTTGCTCCATGTTTACACAACATCTGGTCTAACAGGGTGTAAGCCCGTGGCTGGGATTTTTAGACAACACAGTAATACACATTACTGACAACATGCTGAAATTGCTTCAGCCACAGAGAACCATCTTCCTTTGACACAAATTCTCAGCCCTTTGCTATTGACCAGCTTCAGTTTTGTCCTGCACAAAAGTATTTCTGTGTGTTTCTGCCATGACAACTGGGGACAGCAGAACGTCTCAACGCAGAGAGCATGAGAGGAGAACAGCATTACAGCTGGCTTTGGATCTTCACGTTCTGCACCAAAGTTAGTGGTAGTTGAGTCCTCTAAGCCTTACAGTTGAAAAGAAAGAATCTCATTAAATGTAAAAATTAAAACTGCTTTGGAAAAGAAAATGCTAATTGTGAACCAGCTGGGGTGTTCTTGTGTGGAGGCTCAGGCACAGTAGAGCATTCTTCAGCGAGATGATGCAATGGGCTCTCAAAGACTGTCAGCGCCCACAGGAAAAAAGGCTGGCACTGTTCTCCAAATGTGTTTACTTCCCTGCAGGCATTGTTTCCTTGCTTGTGTCAAATAGTTTATTGAGCACAGCTAATCAATGCTTCCGCTGACAAGAAAATTGGAACAGTTTATATAGGAAGCGAGTGTTGAAGGGCAAATTTCCCAGAACTGTGGGTCTCATCTGAGTGAGAAATGAAAACCTGAGAAGACAGTGACACTGAATACAGTTACAGGTTTCTTGGGCCAATCAGACACCTCCACTTTTGCCTGTGCCCCCTTAAAAACTTCACCTGTACCATCCTTTGGTAGTGGAATGGAATGGAACAGGGCTTTTCAACCACCATTTTCTTTTTCTGGGACAAAGCTTTCCACCTCAGATGAATTCGTTCTGCATCCTGCCACTGCAGCTGCTTACCTTCTACTGAGGCCTATGCCTTGTTTGTTAGCCCTGTTCCACTGACAAAATCATTTCAAGTCACTTCCATGTGACATTTATTTTCCAGACCATCTTCCAACCACCTGGCCAACCTGCTGCTTTGAAGGGTGCCTTTGTTCCATTCACCTCAGTTCTGGGCATAATTTTTTCTTCGGGCAAATTGGTCCTGTGTGGAAATTCAACTGTACATAATTGACAGAGAAGTAACATCTCAGTGACATTTCTTTTTTACTAGAGAAACATTCTAGACCAAAAAATAAATTAAACTCATTCTAAATCTGACTTCTTCCTCATACTGACAGTGACTGTCAGCACAGGTTACCTGAACCTGGTCAAGCCAGCAGATCTCATGTCCCTGGAGTGAAAAAGTCATGCTTAAGGTGAATTCTCATGGGTTTTGCCTCTTGGCAGTGCAGTTTTTTCTGCCAGATCTTTCAGAGAAACAGCTCTTACCTACAGCAAAGCCTACTTTGATGCTTTCAAGTGTGGAGCTTTTCTGAGAGACACTGTCTCATGGTTCCTCAGGGACCAGTCCCTAAGCAATAACCACTCCCACCCACTGGAGACTGAGCATCTCTTTGGAAAACACAACAATGACTCCACACGGACGGACATGACATTAGAAAACTGTTCGGCACATTTTAGTCTCTTCCAGTTAAAAGAGAGGGAGCAACCACAAAGCAAATCTCATTGCAGATCAGTGTTCAGGAACCATGGGCTTAGGTGTGGCTGTTTCAGGTGTTTTCTCAATTAAAACAGCCCAGTTTCTTTATCACAGTCAGAAATCCAATGCTCCTTCAAGTCCTTGGTTGCTTTTTTTCAAACACAGGAGCTGTCTAAGAAAGGCCTTGGTGAAAACATCAATCTCCAGATCATGCAGCTGCCAGTGGTTTACCAAAAAGCAAAGGAGCAAGTCTGCAAGATATGGACAACTCTTCAGCCACTGGTGGGTAATGACAACGTTACACAATTTCCTCCCCTCCCCTGAATACAATGAAAAAATCTCCAAGAGAGTATTGCAAAACATCAAACAACTCCGGAAAGTGACTATTGAAACTGTGATCAAGGTTCCAAGCTGAAATTTGGAGCACACACTAATTAACATGCTGGTTCAACCCTGTGCTATTGAAACAGCATAACTGATGCCGAACAAAGGAAAGGAAAAAATCTGCCATAAACTGCAAAGAAGGTACTGCAGCTCTGCAGCCCTGACTAGACACAACAAAAACTACAGCCTAATTTGGTTCTCATTTATAATCCCTTATCGAAGTTTTCTTCAGACATGAGCAAGACTCCCCACCTTGAAGCCAGTAATTCACATAATACTTGGCGCTTTTGCATCACATGTTTTTAAAAAACAGGTCTCATTTTTAATTTCCTGTTATTCACTCTGGTGGGAAAAACCAGCTTACAGTTCACGTTGGGCTGGCTTCATCCGCCACAGCACTCATCATCCTGGAGCAGTGTGGGAAGAACAAAGGCTACCAGGAGAGGGATGCTTGTGGTTTTCACCCAGAAGGTGCCTGCTGCGTGCTAGATGGCCCAGAAAAGATTGAATCTGCAATTAATATGAAGACTCTCTGGAAAAACATCTCAGTGGAAGGGATTGATATCATCCTGTCCAGAGATGCGGGAAGGTAAACGTCACGTATCAGGGGCTCGCAGAAACAACTCAATCAGCTCATTTAACCTTGGGGAATCTTTGCCATGACCACCTCTCCAACCAAAATCCCTGTGAGGCAAAGTCTTCAGAGGGGCTCAAGTATGAAATTGGGATGAATTTAAATTTTATGTAAAGCAGTCTTCATGAAAAACTACAGCCAGTAGATATTTTTCCATAGATTTGTAAATTCCAAACGGAACAAGTTCCAACATAGCACACACCCTGTGATGAACAACCCCAGTAAACCTCAGCTATTAAGAGAGTCTGAAAGCAATACCGACTAGTAGGAGATTTTAATCTATTTCTCTCAACTGGGAGGGATACAAAATGCAAATAGATACACTAGAGAACAGCAATTACAGGTACTGTTAGAACCAGGTCTGTGATCTCCTTCTGTGTTCCAGTAGTACTGAAGCAATTTTCTACTATGCTAGTCTTCACTGGAAAGGAAAACAAAATCGAAATTTTAATTTTATTTAAAATAAAAATCAGCTAATCTTGGCCCTTAAATTCAGGATTTGCACCTGCATTTTAAAAGGTAGAATGATAAGAAAAAACCCCTCCATACAGGGAGATTTTATGACTTAGGCAAAAACTGTGTTACATGGTTGTAGTTTCCAGCAGGGTGTGTTACCTTTCCCACCCCACAAGAATGCCTGTCTTGTGATTTTTTTTATTTAAAGTTCTTTGTGGGTGGGTGTCTGAGAAACCAAACCATCAGATAAGCAACATTTGTTTCTCAAACTTGGTTTATTTCAGCATTTCCTTTATTCACTAAGCAAATATGTTCTTAATAATTTCATAAACCAGATCTGGTTTGGCTACTTAGAATATTTAAATTTAATCAAAGTTTACTGAGCCTTAATTCAGGTTTCTTGTTCTGTTTTGTTCTTGATATTGCAGGTACATCTGTGATTACACCTACTACACTTCTCTGTATTACGGCAATGGAAGAGCTGCTTTCATCCACGTCCCTCCATTATCCGAGTCGGTAACAGCAGAATTTCTAGGAAAAGCATTACAGACCATTATCTTAGCAATGTTAGAACAGTGTGGGGAACAAAGAGAGATGGATCATATAGGAAAAAAATGATTTCTTAGAATGCAATTCCTTACTTCTGAAATGAGGCAAATCCAAAGATTATTTTAAACCCACACACAAAGGATTTTATAGCCCGCGTTATTTTCAGTGAAATTTCCTTGCAAAACCCAACCAACCATTTGCATCTTTTAGAAGAGGCTTGAGGGAAAAAAACAAATGATTGGCGGTTCATATTGCTAACAATAAAATTGTTCAGATTTCAGAAAGTGTGAAACTGGATTGACAACATTTTAGATGCGTAATCCTGGTTCTGTTGGTTAGAAAGACATGAATAAAGACTTGCTGACCCCAAACGGATGCTCACAGCTGTAAGGATTCAGCACAGGATGGATGTTAACAGAGATCCCCCTCAGCCCCTGTCTGAGTCCAGAGAGTTCAGCCCACAAAAAATGTGGGTATGGGAGACACCAAAACACACTTGGGGATTCTGAAATGTGAAGTTTTGCAATTCTCTTTTACTGACCTGCTGTAAGCGCTGCTCTCCACATCAGCAACAGGCTCTGACCCAGAGTGACTTCCAAGTACAGAGAAAACTGGAATCCAGCATCTACAATGCTCTTGGTAATGGGTTTCAACCCAAAACCCCCACTTTCCCCAAGTTCTCAGTGCCTGTCCCAACAGCAAAGGCCATAGTCTTTCCACAGAGCACAGCCCAAAGGCACATCCAACAGCTAATCTGTCCCAAGAGAGGCAGTCCTGAAGCACTGTGCTGTGGGAAGGGTTAGGGCACGTGACGGTACTTACAGGACAGGCAGCAAAGGAGATCCCACATTGTAAAACATGGGATCAGGCTCCTTCACATCCCAAACAGCTCCATACAGAAGTGCTGGGTACCAGAGAGGGTCACAGCACTGCCCTTCAGCACACAGACAATGTCCACGCTCTCTGTAATCCTGCTGCCGGGACACAAGCACGAGATGAAATCCGTCAGTCGAACAGCACAGCAGCAGCTTAATCTGGACACCTGGGATTTCTTGAGGGAAACAAAAGCCTGTTCCTCAAGCACCATCAGTAAAAAGGACAAGAGACAAACATAACAGCACAGGCAGCTGATGGTGCTTTGGGCCACCATTGAGCCTTGTTTTAGTCAACACATTGAAGACAAGGGTCTGAGGAACTGGCAATGCCAAGATAACACTCCTTTTCTTGCCACTGTCTTTTCCAGTGTTACAGAAAGCTGATAACCAGGTGCTGTCTGGCTGAATGCCTCACATGGGGATTGCTGTGCAGGTAAATAAATAACTAACAATGCTCACCTTATTCACACGAACCGCTCTGTGCAAAACTGCTCAAATCTCAGCCAGAAAGGATCCAAAAGCTCAGTGTCTCTGGATGAAAATGCCTTTGATTTCAACCAAACAATGGCAGTACTAACCCCTGTTAAGAGTAGCTCAATTAAATGCAGCCAGAAAGGGCAGAGGAAAACCAGAGCAGCTTTAGTCTGAGTTTTCTAACCTGTACTTGTTTTGCATAAGAAGCAACAAAATCACAAACAGGCAAATGCATACAGAATTCTTTTATTTAACTTAAATCATGTAGTACTGAAACTACTAGAAAAAAGCAGAGTAAGAGAAACTAAAGGAGCCTTAGCTTCAGCCATTCAAAATAGACAAAGTTTCTTCTTTTCATAATGTAAAGAATCCCGAGTATATCACAGTAACAGGAATAAATTCTTACAACAGAATATACAAAAACATTTTGAAATTTTTTTTATCTACTAATTCATTTTAATATAAACACAGGAATTTCTTTAGGAATAATTTATACACAGCAAGTCTTTTTATGTAATAAATTGGCCATGTTATTGTTTAATTTTCTCTTAAAAAAATTTAAACAAGAAAAATTGGAAAATGTATTTGCAACTGCATCCATTCCTTAGCACTTTCTAGTTTTGTTTTTGTCCCAGAGGTAGACAAACTCTGGCCAATCCTTTCATCTCAAACCTCACTGGTTCAGAAAACAGAAGAAGTGAAAGGTGTCCCTGTCCACAGCAGAGGGGTTGGATATTCAATATTCTTAAATAACAATAAATAGGGACCCTGCCTTGCTCATTTCAATAAAGCTTCCAATGGTACTCAAGAGCTTTAGAGGCTGCATACAAACATTTAAAGAGATAAGAAATTTGCAAAGAGTTCTTCAATAGTAGTTACGAAAACCATCTTCCCTCTTTCCCCTACGCAGTCGCATCCTTCAAAGCACACGGCCCCCGTGGCGCAGGTGCTGAGCGGCCCCGGAGAGCCCGGGGAGCAGCAAACCCCACTCTGTTTCCCCCACCAGTGAGGTTCTTGTAATCCATGAAGGTAACTGCCCTAGACAGTAAAGTGAAATGACCAGGTAAGATGATCCCACCCCAACCAGAGGGCTCTGGAAGACCAGGATACTGAAGATACAGAACATTTTCCCAACTCCTTTACTCACTCACTGTATACTGGGTCACAAAGCTTGGGCGGGACGGCGGAGAGGGACAAGCCATGAATTGGACAAGTCAGCAATTCCTTTTTGGCATATTGTAAAGCTAACTAGTAACTGGTACCATGGAAAAACTGATCACAGACAGACGCACCCACACACAGACACAGAAAAGTGCCCTTAAATTATATTTTAGGCATTTATAAACTACAAACATTTTATAAAATTATTCTATGTACTTACAAAATGCAATGAAACATTTAATTAGTTCTTGTAAACCAGATCTTCGTCAACTGACTACCCGTAATCTACTGGACTTAAAGCCCTATTGAAAATGCTAATTAATGGTTACTAATCAACAGAACGCATACCCCAAAAAATATATGAGCACACACGCATATGCACACACACAAACTAGTGAAGTCCTAAGGTACTTGCAAAACAGGCCGACTGTAGGTGAGACAGATCTGCACAGGCCAACGACCAACCACTGTCACGTTCCTGGTAAGGAATTTACCGCTCCAGCTGCAAAGTCCAGAGGTTTATTTACAAGTACCAGCGATGAGAATTGTGACACCTGAGCGCTGATGCTGTCCCACAGATTAAGCTCAGGATACTACCTCAAACTTTGCCAAGCCCTATGTCTCTGTAAATCCCCACTGCCGCATCCTTTGTTTTCAGGTGTCTCCCCACAAACTCCTCCGTGCTGACTGACCCAGCTGCTCCATGTCAGAGGCTGTTCAGCACCTCTGAGCAACCAGTTCTGAACGGAGGTGCCCTTTGATGCCCTCCTGCCTACTTGAGTTCTGTATCTTCAGCACCCCTGGCCACTTGTGTTGTTTCTACACATCATTCTTCAATCCTTGTCTGCACATCTGCTCATGGGTTAAGTTGCAATATCTGGCTTTATCACTGGTTAGCAAGGAGTGGATCCCTTGCACCTTCCTCCACTGTTGTTCAGCCCAGTGATTGAATACGCGGTTGACAAACAAAATAAGAATAACAGGAAACAAGTGTTACTTGTACTAATGGAATTAAAAGGGTTTAAATATATATATATCTATATTATAGATATACATATGCAGATATATATATGTATATATAGATATATATGTATGGAGTTACACCAGTAATAGGAGCGTTGTTCACTTAGACTCGGATTGTACCGAACACCCCTCAGCAGATCCCAGAGGGCCTGACAGCAGCTCCCTCTGGTCACCAGTTATCCTGGGCAAACTGGGCTTCCTTTCCTTTAAGAGCCCAAGAGGAGCATCAGTGTGGCTGCACCTGGAACCACACAGCACTTGGCACCAGCTGGGAGGAGCAGGGGCATCACACAGGGTGGCTCCACACCTTGCACCATGCTTGGCTGCTGCCTCTGGTTTATCATCCCCCAAGGAGCACCTGATTTCGTGCCACAGCTGTGTTTGCACAGGAATCATGTTCCATTGCAACCAAACCACCTCCTCTGCCACGGGCACTCTGAAATGCCAGTCGGGAGAGACCCAGAGCTGAGCCCTGCAATCCCAGCCGCCTGCTCCCCTCGGCGACGCCAACTCATTATCCCACTGCATTGAAACATCTTGGTGCCATTCGTCAATGCTGGTTTTCAGGGCTGGGTGGGCTTTTGTGTTTAATTTATAAACAAACTGGATTACTTTAACTTTATTCAAACATAGCTGAAGTTCTAAATAAATTTTCCATACCAGACAAGCCAGTGGTCTCAGGGAAGAACAACATTACAAACCATATTATGACTCTATCAAGCCAACATTAATTCTCAGTTGTTCACATGCACAAACAACTCAATTTACTGTCCAAGGGAAGTCTGCATGAAAAACCCATGTGAATAAAGCTATTCAAAATGCACAAAACACAACAAAAAAAGCTATGGAAACAAACAGAACGAAAAAAGGAATTAAGCTTAAATTGCAAACACAGAACGCAATGGTATCATGAAGGTGGTTTGGTCCAGGAGAGCTGACTGCCATCACGCACACGGACGCGAGGCCTCGTGGCTGTCTTCTACTGAAGTGTTTTTTGAAATGCTTCTTGTGATGCTACGTCATTAGTGTTTCTTCCTAACGCATTGTAAAACCACCTACGTACAATTCTACAAACCAGTAACTCGGACAGTTTTAACAAAACCCTCCTAGCCAGCTGAAAGATCTGAGGATCTCCAGTTGTGGTAATCAATATGTGCAAGGGAGGGGAACAGCCACTGCACCCAAAGGTCATTGGAACATCATCAAACACGGAAAACCAAACTAATCTAGTGAAAACTTCCAATTTTGCTGGTTTCTCAGGACTAGGGAGAAACACTCCCTCCAAAGACAAACTGTAGTAATTAACCACAGCCCTGTGTATCCAAGAGGCCGTGTACAACTCCAAGTACCCAAGCACCACATTACTCAGATACCACAACCAACACCTGCATGAACAGCTGCCAGAGCTGGAAAAAAGGAAACATTATACATCAAGTTGATGGCAAGCTCATGTTAGTCCTGTGTGCTTGTAAACCAGTTACACACTGTCAGAGGGCAGTTAAAATTTGACGGCTGGTCCATCAGAATCCACAGTTAAAATGCGTATAAACGGGGGAAGAAAAGGGAACTGACTTTTTACTGGCACATTAAAAGAAATCAATTCAATGTTAGTCTTGAAGGAAAAAGAAAAAAAAAAAATTCAGTGCTCTCATCAAACAGAAGCAGCAAAGACCAAAGCTGTAAATTTGATATAGTATTATCATCAGGCAGCCTGTGACAGGTTTTGGTCAAGAAAGCAATGCCATCACATATGAGCCAATTTATTTTTGGGTTCTGATTCAGCCAAATATCTTTTTGATGCTTGTGACATCTGAGCAAGAACTGGCAGGAATGACTTAGCCCATTCTATAGGACAAACAGAAAGACCATTCCCTTTAGTATTTCTTCTGGACCTTCAAACATTGTAAACATTTGATTTCTGTAACAGATTTCATGAAATATTCACAATTTGAAGTTCCCGTATCAGGTCAGCTGCGTTTCAATTCATCCAAACACGCAGCATTTTGCTGCTGACCAATGGGCTGCTGTGACAGCACATTAGAAAGCCTCTGTGTTTCCTTAAAGAATGGTCACCCTAAGTCAGACAACCCTTGGATCTCTCCTCACAACAACAAATCTGAAAAAATTGGAGAAACCCCTTGGAATTGAGGCAAATAATCTGAGGTGACCCTCTGGGACAGGCAGTGACTGTTCCCCTCCAGAATCTAGAGCATGTGGTATATGGAGTGGGAGGTTACCAGTATCAACGGCATTTATTGGCTGCTGAGAAATGTGAGATGTATTTTTTTTATATACACACATATAAAAAAATAAGAGTGAGGTAGATAAATGTTTGAAAAAAAAAATCAAAAACTGTCCCCCTGTCATACTCTAAAACCCTTATCTCAGTATTTAAATTCATTATGGGGCATCTCTACAGTGATTTAAACTGGTATCACAAAAATAAATAAAAAATCCTACATAGAATACCTTCTTAATTAACTTTTTTGTCTTTTTCATTTTCAAAAGGGAAAAATAACTACGGGACAGAGGCAAGAGAAGATAATGGGACCTAAACTACATAAGCAAAAAGCACTACAAACTTTTAAAAATCTCCAGTCAAAACTAGCAATCCATATATTTTAATTCATTGTTCTTACTCAAAAGCTTTGAACATTTCCATCCCAGAACCACCTCTTCCTGCCATCGTTTGGTTGGATCAGTGCTAAACAAAGGCCTAGACTGGAACTAAGGTAAGATGAGCAACTGGTACGACTCCGTGGGTGTCGACTTCCTGACGGCCCCTCCTTCCCCTCTCACCAAGGCTTCTGCAACTGAACAAACAAGCTCACTCGTCTTCTTTTGTTCTGAGGTTTGGTCTACGATTTAAGCCACAAGCTTGGACTTGTACAGGTTTCCATAGCTGCCAATGCTTCACAGCCAAGTCGCTGCTCCCAGCTCCCAGCTTCCCACCAGCCCCACGGAAAGGGTGCGGGGCTTCCCTTTGGTTGGGGGTGGTTTTCTTCACCGGGGTTGTGAAGTGCAGCAAATCACTCTCTTTTTTAATATGACACGGGCTTCCCCATCAGGAAGGTGAAGAGCTGGGGCTGGCTGGAGCCGGGTGATCGATGGCCACCCTAGGAATGCCTGGCATCGCCAGCTGCACCTGGCACAGCTCTTGTTCACAGGGTGAAAAGGTTAAAAGAGTCTTTTTAAGGATCAGTGACCCAAAAGCCTGGTGTCTGCTGTTGTACCCAACTAATAATTTAAAAAGAATACATGCACGTGTGTGTGTCTGTGTGGGGATGGGCGGGTGGATGTGTGCCACGACCAGAACAAGCGGGGAGGGCAGGAGGGGTAGGACCCTTGTACAACAATGAATATAAACACTGAACAAGAATGTACTAAATAGTTAACCTTTTGTTTCTGACCTGAGTTTGTATCACGCCTTGCACTGTAAGAGACTCGCGTGCTGTCTGGGCAGAGGTTAGTGGGAAGGAAGGAAAACTGGGGCTTAAAAACACCAAAGCACTGCCAGAGTGTTCCCGTGCGGGATGTCCCTTCTTTCTCCGTGTCCCCCTCCAAAGCCCTGTAGCCCACACAGCCAAGATGTTGTAAAACAACTAATGGGGGGGAAAAAAAAAAAAGAAAAAAAAAAAGGAGGAAATGTATTTATAAAAAGGCATTTAACAGTTCATGGCAAATCATATGAAAGGTATCAGTTACTGGGAAGGAGGAAGTAAAAGTTACACACTATAGTACAAAGCATAAGAAAATTTGTTGAAGTGGAAGGGAAGGGAAGGAGGGCAGACCTGAAGGTTTTCATAGATTAAATCCACAAAGATAAAGAACAAAAAAAATAGCAGCTTTTTTCTGTACAGACATATAGATGAGTATCTGAACCGTAAAAAAGTTATAAAAGTGACACAAAAGACAATGTGTATGCAAATGATCCATGGTCTAACATAGAACTGCAAGACCCTTCGAGAAGTCTTAATAATAAAGAGAAAAGGTCAACAAAGCATCATATACTTGAATCCGGTTACTGCTTTTTTTTGTCTTCTCCAATTTATGTTTCTAGGTGTTTTTTCCTTGCAAGCCTGTGAAGGAAGGCAGGCTGCAACGATGGAGATCTTGGCCGCTTAGTTTCAGGTTTTTCGTAACTCATTTTTGGCAGGCGGTTCACTTTTTTTTGTACGAAATGCACATTTGTTTAGCTCACCACTGCCAGTTTTGTCCAGAATTCACTGGGATGGGGACAGGGGTGGAGGGAGGGCTGATTCTTTACCCCATCCCTTTTATCTTCTCCATCACAAGAAAAAAAAAATAAAAATCACATTTTGTCCAGTTTTGAAAAAAGATCTAGACAATTTGACTTTTTTTTAAATTTTTTTTTTTTAAATACCAGTGCATGACTGAATAGAACATATTGGTCAGGATCTGTTTTGAACAGAGCAGTTGATTACTGTGCTCCTTCCATGACTACTAAAAAAAAAAAAAGAAACCAAAAAAAAAAACAAAAAAAAAAACAAAAAGTTCTTTTTTTTTTTTTTTTTTGGCAAAATTTGGCAGCGTTGAAAATGGTAACAAGCCTTGGACGAATGATGGCCCTTTTTTATTCTTTTACATGTTCCTAAAAAGATTAAAGAGCAACATTAAAAATCCAGTCTTTTTTAGGGTTTTTTTGTGTGTGGTTTTTTTTTTGTTTGTTTGTTTGTGGTTTTTTGTTTGTTTGTGGTTTTTTTATAAAGACCTACAGTGTTAGGCAGGTGCTTGCAGGGGTACTGGGAACCACCTGGCCTGCGATATCTTTGATCTGATGAAAGTGCTGTACGGTTGAACTTGCACGCAGATATGTTTCCCATTATGAAGCAAAAAGAGAGACAGAAAGAAAGAGAAAGAAGAGAGAGAAGAGAGGAGAGAGAGACATCAGATCTCAAGTTTTCTGTTGCTATTAAGTGTTAACATTAAGAGTTTTAAAAGGCCAACTGTGTGCCCCATGACTGGAGTCCTTGACTGAAACAAACATCTGCTTGCATATTGAAAAAAAAGAAAAATACGGTAACTTGTTTACTGAAAAAAGGGTTCTCCCAAGTGCAGCTATGGCAGTTCTGAAGATCCACTGAGGTACAGTAGGCTTTTGAATATATTGTGATTTTCTTTCTTTCTTCCCCCAATGCCTGTGTTTGTGTGTGTTTTGTTTCTGCGAGGCTCTGGCTCCGAGGATCAGCAGGCCGAGGACTGGGGCAGCGGCAGGGCCCGCTCGTTCTTGCGGCCCCCGTTCATGTGCGCGTACGGCTGTCGCTCCTCGAAGCTGGCCCGAAGGACCACCACGCCGGGGCCGTTCTCGGCCTTGAGTCCTGAGTGCTTGTCAGTGGGTTGGAGGGTGGAGGAGGGGTCTAAAGGAATGCTCTCCATGTTTTCAGTCTCCAGGTCAAGCTCCTCTGTGTCCGGAGGCTTGTTCTCTTCACTGTAGAAGAAGGAGACCTCTTTGAAGGCTGGGTCCAGCTCGTCTTTGATGCTACCGATGATTTCCAGGAAGGAGGGTCTCATCTTCGGGTTGTACTGCCAGCACATGCGCATCAGTTCAAACCTGGGCAGGGAACACACAGGAAAAACATTTACTGAAATGTTTTAGAGCCAGGACTGTGTCGGACCACGCGCTTTAGAGAATCATTCCATTCCGTCGGAAGCCCAAGTGACAGAACTTTCACAGGCCGAGATCCCCAGGGTTGTGGGTTCAATACCCGTAACGTGTGATTTACTTAAGAGTTGGATTTGACAATCCTGGTGGGTCCCCTCCAACTCAGGATATTCTGTGAATGCCCGTGTCACATTTCCACCTTCCTTCTCATCACCCATTTACTCCAAAACCTCCTGCCTCACCTCTTCTGCTCCTTCCCACACACCTGCCCACATCTCGTGTCTCATGGGTTCCTGACATCCAGAACTATCTCACACTGTTATTCTGACTTGGTATTTCTCTTTTTCCTCTGAATTACCCTGTGCTTACTCAGCCATAAGCTACAGGATTGCACTTCTTGGAGTATCTTTTTCAAACAACTCATCCTACCCCAGCAATACTGACTTGGAAAAAAATTAAAATAGGAAATACACACAAGGTAAAGCACCGCCTTTTTCCCCCAAAAGAAGAAAATTACATTAAAATTAATTGTAATCCCCAGCGGACATTTGCCAGTCTCAAAGACATTCTCTAATCTTTTTATTTTAAAATTAGGTTGTTTTCATTTACGGCCAGGGATGCATTAATATTTTACGGAGTGTGAGATCATCTGTTTAAGCACAGCCATGATTAGATCTGTACAATGTCCCATGCTGGCAAAACAAAACCACAAAATGAAACAGTAATACAGACATAATGAAAACAGCATTTTCATGACACAGCAAAATTGGATATTCCCAGGAGATCGCCCTGAGCTTTAAACATAACACAAGAAAGGATTTCACCGTCTGTGAAGGTGGAATAGGGATGTCTTCTGTTAACACAGTGCAGTAATAGGACAAATTTAAATAAGAAAAGGAAGATTAGCATTAATTCTTCGAGCCAATCCTCTGTGTACACAGTGCTCAGAGGAACACGCTGTGTGGAGGAAGTCACTGCTGGCCAAAACTACTACTCTGTGCTAGAGTAAGAATGGATCTAAAAATAAAATAAAGCCAAGAAATCTCTCAGTTAAGGTAATGCACTGGAGAATCCTTCGTGTCTCTGACTCACCTGCCAGCACTGGGACCTGCAGCCCCAATCAGACCCCCTTGGCTTGCTGGGGATTTATTTCCCACCTCTGCCAGCCTTCCCTTATGCCAGGTCACCTAAACTTTTAGCTTTAATTCTAGAGAACAACAATACCGTATTTCCAACTTCCACAGATTTTCAGAGCAAAAACGAGCAATTCTATTTGATCTTTTCCTTAGCTCTCACTGCCTTGTTCCCTCAGTTTACCAGATCTTCGCATTAGCATGGAAAGATTTTATTTTATTTTTAAATTAAAAAGACAAAAACAAACAAACAAACCAACCACTCTCTTTTTTAATATGACCAAAGTCCCTCCTTGAGTATGGTTGCTGCTCTAGAACCAGGACTGACACTGATCTGGAAAACCCTGTGCTCTGCAGCCCATGGTGGGTCTGGAGAGAATTCGGGAACCCTTGCCTGAAACAAAACCCCAGCAAAGAAAGCCCCTCCCCAGAAACTCGGGAAATTGGGAAATACTGCTGCACCTCCACTGTGTTCTCAGCTGACATGAACCAGCAGAGAGGGCAAGCGGCTGTGTTTGGGCTGCAAACACTGCTGAGTGCTTCAACCAAACCCAAAGCAATCTTCACTGAAGTGCATCTGAAGTGCCCAATATCCCTGCCAGAGCTCCACTGGCACCGCTCCGCGTGAACAAACGTCAGCCACCTGAGAATGGCCTTGTGACATCCAACAAGAGCTGGCAAAACCAGTCTGTGCTGGGAGAACTCCCTGGGTACTCAATGCTGCATTGCAACTGCACGTAGACACGTAAACACTGCCCAACTCCTGCTTGTTTTTGAGTCTGTAAAAAGCCTTTCAGAGCAAAAGCGGAGCCAGACTATAAAACTGCACCGTACCCTCACCCACAAGCGGGGAGGAAAGCTTGAGACATAAATATATAAAATCCATTTCTGTTACTTCATTGCTGTTTCCCTTCCAGCTGACTGCTGCGTCCCTGAATAGAAGCTTGGCTGGAGCCAGGAACTCTGGATATTCACTGGCGCTGTGCCCCGAGGCCTAAGGGCAATGCTAAGGAGATACCACAAGCAGCGGAGTAATGCATGTGACATCAGCACAAACAAGGACATGTGATGTTTCTTTTAAGCCATTCCAGATTTAAAAACCCTACAGAGTTCCCATAAAAGGATTTTTTTTCCTTTTTAACTCTGTGTGTTCGCAGACCCTGTTTACATTATCTTAAACAAAACAAAAACCTTTCCAATAGACAATGGAGGAATTTACAGGCTGTTAATACAACCTGAGCAGATTTATGAAGTACGTTCCTGACTGGTGGCAAGTGAGCTCTAGGGAGCTGGAGGCACCATCGTGGGATAGGGGAATAGCTAGCATCCCTCTGTGCATCTTTTGCTCAAGGAACTGTGCAGAAATTGAGTTCTGTTTTGCACCAAGACAATTAAAAAACCAGAAAATGGAAAGTTCCTATAGAAGCTGCATTCCATTTGTGCTTTGCAATACACTTGATTTGGTGGGGAAAAGCAAAAGGACCTCTCCTCCCCTGCTGGTGCCGTGTGCTGCCAGTACCTCTGCAGAGCAGACCCGGGGTTCTAAGCAGGAACAAAGGGAAATCAGCACTGTGTAAATAGTCTACAATGCATGTGGGGGAAGCAATCCTGCTTCAAAAACAGAGTGGAATTCCAGCCTCCACAACTTTTAAAAGCCCCATGGGAACACACTGTCTAAGAGCTTCAGCTGTACCAAAGCTTGGTGCCACGCAGCCGTCACCTGATGAGCAGTGCCATAACAATGGAAGGACATAAAAACATCACTGAGTGCACAGGAAGAGGAGAAAAACAGCAAAGCTTCTCCTGGCACCGCCTTACTGAACCATCTGTCTTACTGCACGGTTCTGTCTGCAAAGCCACGCGAACTATGCCAAGAGGGTGTAGCATAAACACAACTGAGGCTTGTTTCACTCTGTGCTAGAGTAAAGAGCCTCCAGAAATACCCTCCCCTTTGTGCTTTGCCCTTTTACAGGGATTCACCACCTCCCAGCCACAGGACAACCCCCTACAAAATCCCCCTTTGCCTAAGCATCTGACACAGCCACGCTGCAGAACAGAACCTCTGCAGCTCCACCTAAAAGCTACTGACCCACTGCTACCGGGGTCAGGGGAGCACAGGCACTGACTAGCACGACCAGCACAGCAGGGATGGAGACACAGAGTGTCCCAGCCTGCCTGCACCATGCAGAATTCTTGGGGGTGGGGGGAACACGAGGTCCTGAGGGGAGCTCCTGCTCCGTGGCTGGAGCGTGCAGAGCTGTATCAACATCACATCACCTGCACGGCTAAAAATAGCAGATTTGGTGACAGCAAGATTCTTCTCTCTGTTCTCATCTACACTTTCCCACAGCAGTTACCTCCTCCACCTGTTCTGGAGGTTTCTCTCTGTCAGCACACTCCCCTCTCTCCACAGACAGGTCCACTGATGTTCTGACCGAAATTTCAGTTGCTTCCAAGTCAAACTAATTTCAAGAACAAAGTCCCTGTGCAATTGTAGCTACCACGTGAGACACAGGAGCACACAGCTCCCCTTCTCATCTGCTTCCAGGCAGCACCAAGCCCACGTGACCTCCCTGCACAGGGCTTTGCTTTTGGGACATCCTGAGTTAATACTGGAGGTCAATACTAAAATATCACAGACCATTCTCCACCGGCAAAAATTTGTGCTGCCGAGAAAATACCTCCCACTAGCATAGACATGCCAAGAAACCTGTCCTTAAACAAAATCTTTTAGCAATCTCCACAAAAAAGAGGATCCCTTGGTTTACCAAGGGTTTCGTAAAGCACTGGAGAAAGCAGTGGCCTGGAACATGCTGGGATGCAGGGTAAGATCCATGTGCAATTTCAGGGCTCTTGGAAACTGTTAGAAACACTCTTCTGCCCATGTCCTACTTTTCCTGTAGATCCCCAGCTGAGAAGGAGATTACTGGGCCCTGGAGAGGACCTGTGCCTACAGACCAGGTCTCTGATCCTGCCAGCAGCTACAGAGTGTGAGGGAGGACTGGGAGCAGAGGGGAGGTCACCGAGGGTGGCACAGCACTGTCACAGCATCCTGGGCAGAGAAAGAAGCGAAAACGTGCAAAGAATAAAGCACCACAGGAACATAAGATGTTTTTTGATGGCCAAGTGCATGTGCAGGGAGCAAAGGTGAAGGTTATTCCTGGAACTCCCTACTGTTATTCCTACAACTGCCTATTTGAATTTCAGCAGATTTGGGTGTCTGTACTAAAACAAAGACAAAACAAGCTGAAAGGGAGCAAAACCAAGTCACAGTAAGGTCAAGACATCTTTTTTTTTTTTCCTTTTCTTTTTTTTTTTTTTTTTTACATTTGGGATAAAGCCAGGAGGTTTTTACTCAACTTTATGACTAAAAAAAAAGCAAAAAAAAAATCACCACTAAAGTGGATGTACCTTAGGTCTGGGTTCAGCCTCATTTCTTTTTCTGACAGAGCAAAGCAGCACAATTCAAAGGCAGGGTTTTTTATTCTGCACCTCTGCACTGTCAGGCTGAATCCTGCTGGGCAGAACCAACGTGTGAACAGCTTCTCCATGAGGAGCAGCCCAAGAAAGGCCTTGGCTGTTATGCACCGCTGCAAAGATTTGCTCTGCCAGACTTTAACTGAGTTCTTCCAGTTTACAAGCCAGGACCTTGAAAGTGGATTCATCCAGTAGCAACAGCCCTGGAGTAGAGGAGATTCCCTGAGGAGGGGGAGGAAGGAGAACCAGGTGGGCTGCAGCAGAGAGAACTGGCCTGACTCCCCTCCCAGCCCTGCTCACACCACACACCCCCCAGGTTAACGGGAATCCTAACGCTGGATCTCTCCCGAGTGAGTTTGTTCTCACTGCAGAGGTGTTTTTTTCCTGTGAACTCAGGGAGCTGAACCCGTCACATCCCCGTTCTTCCCCAGTTGTGCCCGCACCATTACACAGCTCTGACCGTGTTAAACAATGTCCAGTCAATCCGACTGCCAGGAATTCTCCACAGCATCTTGAAAGGGAAGGAATGTGAAACCAAGGAATCACATGGCAGCTACACCTCCCCCTGCATATACCACCCACCCCCCCTCAAACAACAAAACAACACTGCCTGTCATCTGAAACCACAGCCAGGCTCCAGCCAAAAAAGCTATTTTCCTAAGAATCCCAAGCAGCTGAGGCCCTTAAGTGATTGTATCCCTTCTGTGGGCCTCCAACAAATTTCAATAACTGCAAGACGCAGTATTTCCTTCCCAAAAGTCAGTTTGGGAAGTATATCAAAGCAATAAAGTCTGAACAACTGAAACTGCTGTACACAAAGGCCAGCAGAAGTATTTCAGCAATGTAAAGCTAAACACTGAAGCTGCTGCACTGCACACCCTCTGCTGCTGCGAAGCTTTGGATCAATCCTGAGGTAGGGAGAGGTTTTTCTGTGGAAAACCTCTCCCTGTGCTTGCAGGGAAGGAAACTGTTAGCGGGGGGGATTTGTTTATCTCAATGGGGCAAGTGCTATGACTGAAACAGCGTATCTAACCCACCTTCAGATACTTTAATTTATCTGTATGCCGAACTATAAAGTTGAATTCCAGTGTTTACACACATTTCAGCTTGTCCCCCACTCTTTATTCTCTTTATGCTCAACAGAATTACTTTAAGCAGGAGAGACATGATTTAGGCACAGAGCCTCCTGCTGTAGCAAGTGTCACATATGGGCTTTTATTAAGTCTAATTTTATTCAGTAACACAAAGCTTGGGTTTTGTTTGCTTATTAGAGGAGACAGATAGCCCAAGGTGAGATTCTGGCCACAAGCAAGTTGTTTTCTGAAATGTTTCAGTACCATAAAATACTGGATTGACAGAGACTGTTCGAGCAGCCCCTCCCACGACTGTCACTCTCTAACAGCTCCTCCTGTGGTAGCTGGGAAGAGCAGACACTTCAGGGGTCAGGCAGCACAAGCTGTGCCCGCAGGGCAGTGGTGGCACTTACAGCATGTCAGGACAATTGTCTGGCTTTTCCAGCAGCCCCCCTTCCATGACGAAGCGCAGCACCTGCTCGTTGGTCATGCCCTGGTACGGCTGCTCCGCCAGCGTCGCGATCTCCCACAGCACCACTCCGAAGGACCTGCAGGGAAGATCACACTTTAACAGGTCCTGGCCATCTTTACAAGGGTGTATTTCTTACAAGATGCTGAGTAGTGGGTGTCCACGGGTATTTTCTTTAAACAAAGAATTCCAGTTGCTCAAAAAACATGTGCCTGTGGTGACAGTCACATCACCTCCCTCAAGAGACTGCTGACTTCAAAGACACCTACGCTGGTGAGAAGAGGGCTCAGGTGAGAAAAACTCAGTTACCCCTTTGCAACGTGCATGTAACGATGTTCATGAAACAGAGCTTCCAGCTCCTTCCAGATAACTACAAAGGACAGCAGAAGTGAAAAAAGCAGTTTGTCTGAAAATAGGAGTTGATTACTGGTGAAGGAAGATAAGCATAGTTATGTAATTGGGTAGTTTGGATGTAAGTATTGACACTTTCTAAAAATATCTCCATTTAAAATTAGTTTATTGAGCAGACACAGCTCAAATTGTCTGCCCTGCACTGAAGTCATCTACTTTTAGAGCTGCTGGGCAAAGAAGGAAAATCTCAATGCTGTTTGACCTGTGTGGTAAAATGCTGAGTCAAGCTGAGTGAAAAACATGCAGTTCCACTGGGGGGGTGTTATGGAAACAGGAGTCCAGTGTCATGAGCTGGTTATGGCCAAGTTGTTTTCTCTTTCAGCTATCCTTGGGATCTAAACTGGCTTGCATCTGGAGCCAGAAGCCATAAACAGCCTTGCAATTGTTTTCCTTTCAGGGGAGGGAGGGACAGGGGGTCAACTCAACATTTGGGTGCCTTTGAAGCTTCTTTGATCACCGAAGGGGTAACGAGGACAAGTCTTGCACACCTACTCATCAGATTATCCTAACAAACTCAGGTTGCTCCTTCCAGGCAACTACCAGCCCTGAAAGAATGCAAGATGGTGAGGACTTATTTATAGAAATCCACCCTCACCCTGAACAGTATTATATTAATTTTAAAATGTCCTCCTTCCCTCACTACAACAAAAACAGCCCTAATTACCTCATTCTTCAGCCTGAAAAGCAATAAAAGAATGAGTTGCTAAAATAAAGCCCCGCCCTTCAAACCTCCAGACGCTCTTCCTGCAGTTGCCATTTCACCTTACAGCTTATAAATTCTGGATTCTGACCATTCAACAGGGCTTTGTCTTTTTGACATCTTGGCTTCTAAAACTGATCTCGAAGAACGTGAAACTACATGTCACAATGCCTGCCCAGACAGGGAGGAAGAACCTTTTGTTTACTGTTTGATGCAAATAAATGCCCCCCTCCCCCCCCAAAAGAGCCAAGCTCCAACGGTAACACTGAGCAACTTAAAATATGGACCAACAGAAGGATTCAGGAAATTTTTCCTGGCATTAAGAGACTTCCAATGTATAGTGCCTGGTGTAAAAGTTACTGAGAAGGAATGATCCTTTTAGCCATAAGCAGATCAAGTAAACAGACAGTATTTCATGACAGTGTTAAGTCAAGCTCCACTACATTTGGAATTTAGATTGAAATTTCTCTGTTGCTGTGGATACATGTTCTAAACAAACAGCAAATTTCTCATGTTGAGCCTGTTTTTTTGTGCCTCCAGACAAGTACACCCCTGTGAACCAAATTTCAGAGTAAATCACTTCTAACAATTAAGATGCCAAACCATCCCAAGGAGAAACTCTTTGAAATACCCACGAGTATGTGGGTCTCCTGTCCACAAAGCAATTTTTTTTTCCTCTCTATGCTTTCAAGTAAAAATCTGTCAAGATTTTACTGCTCCTCCTCTTCAGCTTTCCAATCCTGTAATCACTGAACTACTTTCCAGGCCAGGATATTCACTCAGACTGTCCCACTGATGAACTGCAAAGTTGTTTGCATAATCCTGCTTTGGACTGATGGAGCAACGAATGCCAAGTCATGGAATTCCAGGATGGTTTGGGCTGGAAGGGACCTTAAAACCCATCTTGTTCCACCTCCTGCCATGGGCAGGGGCACCTTCCACTATCCCAGGTTGCTCCAAACTCCATCCAGCCTGGCCTTGGACACTTCCACGGATCCAGGGGCAGCCACAGCTTCTCTGGGCACCCTGTGCCAGGGCCTCCCCACCCTCACAGGGAAGAAATTCTTCGTAATCTCCCATCTAAACCTCCTCTCTTCCTTGTCAGTGAAGCACTTATGTACTTCCTGCAACAACCACAGCACTAACTTACTTCTGACGCTTGATTTGGCGTCACACCTGGGGGGTTTTTGTTTGGAATTTGAGTTATGTTTGAAGAATAGCATCACATAACAGTCCCAGGCTAAAGAAAAGCACGTGTGGAACACACATGGGACATCCCCACTGCTCACTCTGAGCTGCTGCGGAACCCTTTGGAGGCAATGGCTGGACCTGAAAATTCCTGTTGTGTGGTAAGAACAGGCAGCTCTGCCAGCTCTTCACTCCAGGCTTGGTCAGTTCTGTAGCTGGGGATTTTCTAGTGATATAGTCCAAATTTCTGTCTGCTTTGTGAAACCATTACAAGTCCCAAAATTCTTTTACTGGGGGACTGCCAAAAGCATGCCTGCACTGTTCCATCAGATAAATGGCTGATACAGGGCTTCCCTTCAACTCAATGTGGTTGTTTTCATCTGCTTCCAAGTCTGAGGGTTACTGGATTCAAAAGTAAGTTACTAGCCATATGTAAAATAAAATTTAAGCATCATTCTGGTGCTTTGCTTTTTCACTTGAATTCCTCTTAGGAACTTTTTGTTCAGAGCTGGTGCTGAGAACTACAGACCACTGACTCCAAACTCCTCAAGCTGCTCAAGGAAAATGCAGTTTACTCCTAAAACACCATTCCTACTGACTTCTAGACATTTGGAGGCAATCAGCTGCCAATTCTGTAACAGATCAGCAGTAAAAACATCTTGTTAAGAAGGCAGAGAAACCATAAAAGACAGAGGAGAGGTTTTGCCAGTACACAACCATCTTCTGCCAAGTCCTCCTTACCTATCTCCAAAAGCTGGGGGGTGTGTGGGGAATTGTTCCAGGGGATTACTTCTCCTAAGTACACGCCTCTATTAATAACTGCACAGATACAGCAAGCATGCAGTGTGCTTTGAAAGAAAACCCTATTTCTGCATCTTGCAGTATATAAAACAAGCAAACAAAGCTCCAAATGGAGAGGGATACGCACAAGGGAGAACTCCCCCAAAAAGCCTGCAAGAATACACAACCCATCTGGGGGAAAGTGGAGTCATTTACACAGAAGGTTTTGGTGGAAAAGCAGGTCAGCACTAGGAACCTTTCTATATTCTTGTCAACTTTAATGGTTTTCTTGAAGGAGGGTAATTTAAAAGATGACAACTTGCTCTTCCAGGTGAAGGTAATGTTTTTCACTGCACAACTGATTTTACAACTAACAGCAGGAAACATGTTGCCACCTCCAGTTTTGGAAATCCATTTAATTCTGCTCTCCCCGAGAGCAAAATTTAACCTCATGAGTTCTTGCTGAAACACGAACTTGTGGAACAAGAGAGTTACCTTTGAATGGACAAGAGAAGCAGTACACTTAGTTAAGTCTACTAAAACAAGAAGAGAGGCTAGAAAGAAGGCGGTTAAAGCAGTTTTTCAGAGCCCCTTTTTGGTTACCAGACATCGGAGTGTGTTGTGAAGACTCCATCTTTCAGTGATTCCGGGGACATCCAGCGGACAGGCAGCAAACCCTTCCCTCCTTTTCGGTAATAATCTGTCTCGTAGATATCTCTCGTCATGCCAAAATCTAGAAGGCAGAAATACTCTGAATTTGTGTGAGAAAATGATGAACATTTCCCCTTCCTACAAGCCAGAGAATCACACTCGGGTGTGAGGAATCTGCACTGTGCTCCCATGACACTTGACTTTGCAGACACTTCAGCTGCTGCCCCAGGGCTGGTGACCTTCCCTCCCAACAACACCAACAGTGTGTGCCACTGACTTCAGGGATGACAAGTCTGAATGGTTTAAATATAGGAATATGGAAAGTTACAGCATTTATGCTCATGCTTTGCAGTAAGATGAGTCTCCTGAAGGGCATATAATTCACTAATTGTTCCCCAAGTTCAGTGATTTTCATTTTTTTAAGGAGCGTAAGGAGCTCCTTTAGTACTTATAACTATTGTGTTTAATTGAAGAACCTCACGTGTTGAAGGAAATACTTCTCTTGGTTTTCTTTTTCCTATTTCCAAAGGTAATTCCCAGTTTCTGTACAATATTCCATTTCAAGTGCTACAGAGGATTAAGCTGCTCATTTGTGATTAACACACACAAATATTAAAGACATACTTCCGGTTATATCCATGCTTAGCTGTAAATTTGTAAGCATTTGCAAGACTTGGATCTAAAAATGTTCATCTCCTTGACTGTAAGTCAGATTTATTCCAGTGGTTTTTTCTGTACAATCAGCCTGAGCCAGAACTGTTGGGTCTCACACTTGCCTGTTGAAACCAGTTACTGTGTTCTCAGCCACCAACCAAAAAGTTCGTAAATCAGGGATCATCAGTCCCCTGACCGATAGTAAATGCTGTCTGATGACACAGAGGGCAAATCCATTTTACCAACACAGACCTGTACGTGCCCCTTTTCCCCCCCAGGAAACACATACAGAACTCCCCCAGCTCTCAGTTATCACCAGTCTGTGGTGAGTGACCAACCACAACGTTCCCTGCGTACCAGGGACGCTGGTACCCTCGGTGATTATGACTAAAAAGCCCATCTGTGCAGCTCTTCCATCACTCCCACACACCAGGGTGACTTTATCCCGGCTGAACGGAAGATTCTTTCAAAATGTAACGCAGATAAGAAACAGACACGCAGTGAGTACAGGGTAGTGTGGCATAAAGCTCTTCCTCTGAGATCTGAACAGTCTGAGTTGGCGTGTTCCAGCCAAGATGCTCCTAAACTGTTTCTGCATGAGGGAACTGTCAATGCCGGTACATAAACAAGAGCAATGCAGCACATTTACAAAATGCTTCTGGGGTAACCACAAACATGTTAAAAGGAAGAAATGCACCATATCTTCAGTTTAAAGAATTGTAAAACAAGCTGATGGGGGCAGGAGGAGAAAACTGGAATGGGAAGGATTTAGGCTGACTTCCCACAAACCTGCAAAAAATACACAAAATCCCCAAAAGATCTTATTTCCTAATTAACTGACTCAAAATGAAATCATTTTTTCTTTCTCCCAAATGACAGGATTACTTACACAAATTATCAAAATAGCTGAGTTAAGCTCAGAGAGAAAGAATTAGTTTCCTACAGCAGAAGGCTGTTGCTATACGCGTTATTTTAATATGCACAACTCAAAAACAGCCAACAGCTTAAAATCACTCTCTCTGGAGAGAAGACTGAAAAAACTCATCTGACACTATTTTGGAGGGATGGTAAAAGGAAAAAAAAAATTGGTGATCTAACAGCAGAGTAGAAGAAAAGCCATTCAGCTGTCTGGGAAGCAGAACTCCAGTTTAGACTGGAAAGCACCCAGCTGAAGTCATTCCACTTCCAACTCAGATACGATTTACAATAATCCTAAAATTCTCTCTCTTGAATCAATAAACAGGAGGTAGAATTATTTCTGTACATTAACAGTAAGGTGAATGACACACCAGTGGTAACTACACCATCCACCCAGATGTCTGCAGTACCTGCACCTAAATCCCTGCCTCACCAGCTCTTTTTAAACCCACATGCTATACTATTGCCTCACTGGAAAAACAGCAAGCAGAGGTATTCCAGAGGTTTCAACTCAGTGTTAACTTCTCACAGGTCTTAAATCACTGCAAGTCTTCACAAGGAACATATTTTGTTCTGCTAGAGCTCAATTAAAAAAAAAAAAAAAATTAAAAGCCTTCTAAGACACTGATTTTCCAGGATGACTCTATGACCTGTGTAATAGTCAGGACAGCCCACCTCCAATTTTGACTGTGAAGTCCTCAGCCACCATGCAGTTCCTGGCGGCGAGGTCCCTGTGCACGAACTTGTTGGCGTTGAGATAGGCCATGCCGTCAGCAATCTCTCCCGCCATCTGGATCATCTTCTTCAGGGTTGGGGGGGCCTGCCCAGGGTTGTTCTGCGAAAGATGAAGATCAAACACTTACCAGACCACATTCATTCTCTTGTGCACATACTGTCCTCGTGTTCTGTTCCTTTAATTTACCCACACCAGAATTTCTAGATCAAGGGCAAAAGCTGCTGAGCTCACTTTCTGCATAGGCTGCTGTGATTTCAGTGGCAAGTGACCTGTGTGTCATCTTTATCCTTCAGACCCTGTATCACGTGTGACAATTTTAGCTGTTAGACCGATGGCCTATGCAAGAGAGTTTGCACAGGAGCTAAGATAACAGATATTTACTTTCCAGCAGGGGCAATGGGCAGGACACACAACATGAAACAATTATCCTAACACATGTCCTTAAGCCAGCCAATTTCTGTAACATTTTGATGAGAAAGTAAATCAGACAAGAGATCTAATGCAAATTTGGAAAAGAGGACAGTGACACAAGAAGGGACCTATCCCATGTGGCACCCTGTGCTGCCTCATGAAAGAGTTGTTGGAGATCACATAACAGCTCATGTTTTGTCCTTAGACTGAAGGAGAAGGGCACGAAAGGTTAATTGCCTACTGCTTCTAACCTGAGGCTGTCTTGTTCAAGATGATTCAAACTGAAGAAATAAACATCCAGCAACTCATGACTCACCTCTGTGTCTGGCCTCAATGATCTCAGGTAACTTTTGAGGTCCCCACGTGTCATCAGCTCCATGATAACCAGCGTAGGCTGGCCCTGAGAAACAACACCAAGCAGCCGAACCTGGCAGAGGAAAAACAAATGTTCAATACAAGTACAGCTAATTATAATTTATTCATGTTGATAGGTAGCCCTGCGGGAACCTATGGGAAAGGTCTGAATGTAGATCTGGTTCCGTTTTCTGACTGGGGTTTCACGATAATATTACAAAGCTACACAGAGTTGAAGCTAAAACCCCAAATTCCCACTCCAGTCAGGGCAGATGTGCCTGGAACAGCCTCATGTCAGTAAGCACCAGGGCTGGATGAGTCACAGCCTCCTCACATCTTCAGGACTCACCACATGGTGACAGTTGAACTCCTTCATCACCGAGGCCTCGTTCAGGAACTCGATCCTCTCGCGCATGCTCGCGGACTCATTGACCGTCTTGATGGCCACCCTGGTCTCTGGCTCATCCTTCACCACTCCCTTGGCTATTCCCTCGTACACCATTCCAAAGGAGCCTTGCCCAAGCTCCCGACACATGGTGATCTTCTCCCGAGGCACCTCCCATTCATCTGGAACATACACTGAGGGGAGAGAGAACAGGCTGTGAGGTTCCACTGCTGCCCGTGCTGTGATCACTCCCTGCTCCACGACAGCAACGGCCCCAACAGTTTTAGTGTTCAAACCCCACACAGAATGCTGAGACCTTGCACCATGTGTGCAAACAGTCCAGGGTCTTTCCCATACAGAGGCAGGGGGATGATGGCATACAAATAAATCTGACAGAAAGGTGTACATGGACTTGAAGCAGCCTCACTACAGTACTGACATATTGGGATAGAAATAAGGAACCTCAAAGCACAAAACCAGGGTGGGAAGAAGCTCAAATCAATGCTTTAGGTTAAATCTTTTTCTTGGAATCCTTGCGCTCCTAATTCTCCCAGACAGCATCACACATACCTGATCATCTCCATCACTTAAGTGTCTGCTGTATTCTCTATTAACAGACTGATTTTATGACTAGAGGGAAGCAGACTCTGATCCAGCAGCTCTTTGCATGGCACTATTCTGATCCCTTGCACACACACCATTGCACCAGCAAAGGCAGAACGTGCTGCTGCTGCTGCAGGTCTTTGATCTGAGGCAGAAGAGAGCTCTCAGAAGGTGACTACCAGGAGGCAGGACTGCCTCAGGCAAGAAGACATCCAAGTACTCACTGATACTGCTGCCTATCAGTCACCAAAGGAGGGGACAGTTGTGTCACATGCTCTGCATGGGTGAAATGACAGGATGAAAATAGAGGATTATAGCATGAACACTGACAGACCTTTAACCCTAATGGTGTTGCTATAAAAAATAACAGTAAAACAGTTTGCTGCCACTCTGAGTAAACCCATTGGTCTCCTAGGGGCTTCTGGAAACACTATTCCAGCAAGAATTCTACAACAGCAGCACCAACCTAACCCATAAACAGAGAAACTGAGGCCTCAAGGAAATTTGTCCGATGTTCTGATTTCTTCAAGCAGTGGGTTTGTTTCAATAGGGCAAAACAGAGGTTAAGAGGGCAAACATGAAAGACCACAAATTCATTCATTCTTCTTCATTCCAGCGAAAACATCACTGGAAGAGTAGATGACAATCTGGAAGCGAAACTAGTGAATCCAAATTAGCCTCAGGTGGATAAAACTACAGGAAAACAATACAAAAACTCCCCAGTTTCAATAGACAAGTGGCATTTACGTATTAACAATTGTGGATTCCAGGGGTGTGCTAATGAAACAGAGAAAGTGGTTTTACAACATGCCTTTTAGAGCTTTCAAAGTCAGACACCAACAGAACACACGACAGTAAAAGCATCACAAGTGAAAGGTCACACTCACCGTCCGAGGCACTGAAGTACTCGGGGTTCACAGAAGCATAAAGTACTCCATTGCCCAGTCTGTCACTGTTCCTGTGGAAACACTGGCTTTGATTTCCTTAATCTTTAAATCTGAGACTATTTCAGACCATCTCTTCTACAGCTTTTCCACTGCTTGTTCAACCACAGAGTATTATTTACTGTATGTGGAGTTTTTCAGACAAAGGGGACAAACTGAAATCTTATCTATCTCACATAATCAATGGGAACACAGTCCAGAATAGCTTCCCAGGAATTCTGGACTCCTCTCTGTACCAAATCAGCACAAGGAAAATGTAAACACAAGGTACTTTTAGCTACTGGGTAAACTTGTTTTAAGAAAGGCAGCTATATTTTTATACAACCAGGAGATGTGTGGCTGAGAATGCACTTTACCATCATCATCTCTGCTGTGGGAAAGCAGTTTTTTAGCAAAAGCCAAGGCTCTTTTTAGTGGGGGATTCCATTCAACTATTTCCTAAGTGATTCTGGTTTTTTATTTAAAACGACACAATGCCACACCTCCCAACTTTACTGGGGTGATTTTCAGAACAAGACATATAATAAATGCAGCTTTTGCAGGAGATAGGCTCACAAACATTCTTGTGCTAGAACAACAGTTTAAAGAAGGAAAAATTATCAATAATTTCACGTAGGAGAGCCTCAGGAAGGCAAAGCAGGTACTGTAATCACCAGAGACAAAGCCCTTTCCGGAGAGCTTGAGCAGAACTGGTACCACTGTCTGCAGTGCTACCAGTGAATTAGAGCTGGAAATAATGGGATACTCAATGAGCATAATTAATGAGAGACTAATAAAAAAACCTCCATAACTAGAAAGTTGCAAGACTGAACTTTTGTACTGCTATCAAGTTCTCGTTATGTATTTCAATGAGATAAAAAAATAAATCACTAGGTACAAAAAAACAAAACAGGAAAAAAAATTAACAGAACAGTCCCAACAACTGCTCTTGGCCAGGATATAATCTTTAAGTGGATATAAATACTTCAAAAAACCCTCTAGAATTTGAAAAAAAACAGAGTAACCTAAATGGAACTAAGTTTTCCTGATTTATACTGACCCATATTTCAGTCAAATCTTCTGATTATAAAAGTCCAATGTGTGCCATCACTGCCCCACTGATATGTTCCTCACAAGCCTTCCTCTTCCCACTCAAACATGATACTGCAATAAAAAGCCTCTTCATATCTCCAGCAGCAGCAGCCAGATGCTGGTAACTCTAAACCACCTCCTTTTCCACACCAAGGCAGAATCTACTTCAGCCTCTCGGCTCCTCTGAATGCCATTTCTCTTTTTAATTTCTAACTCGCTCCATGGGTGCAGATTTGAAAATAAACAATTCCCCTCCTGCAGGTTTAAGCACCAGCACACAGAACTCACCTCTTTTTGTTAAAGACGTAGAGCATTATCAGCAATCCCCCAAGGATGAGCAGCAGAGCAATAGGGAGCACAATTACCAAGTGCAGGAAGTTTCCATAGTTTGCTGCTGCAACCAACAAGAAAACAATTGTATCAGGGCTTCTATAAAACCTCTGTTAACAAAGAAACATTCAAAACCCACTCAGTGTATTTCCATACAGGGAAGAAATCAAAGTTCTCATTTTCTTGTCTCATGTGGAAAAATATACTTAGAAACCCTCCCTGACTGCAGATGAGTGAAACAAGAAAGCAGACACTGAAAGGCATTAATTTTGTACAGAACAGTGTCTGTCTGGGCTTTGTTTTCACAAGTTACGCTTAAAGGACTTGCATTCCTCAGTGAACAATATCCAATTGTTCACTTGCACATTCACCTTTTTTTTCCACCTTTTGTTCACCTTGCAGCTGCTTACAATAAGAACATACATGCACTGCTCTTTACTTCAAGTTGTTCAAAGTTCAGCAACGAGAAAACCATAAAGGGATAGAAGATGGAGTTGCAGTATTCTGGGGATCCATCTGCTCCACGGTTAAGATACAGAATTTCTTGAAGAGGGTCTCTGTGGTCATGTTCTTCCAAAATATAAATAACCCCCATTGTCAGGACCAGCACCACCCTTTCATCAGGACATTTTTTTTCATCAAATGTCACTCAGAACAGATCAACCCGCCAGCTGAAAAGCTCCACAAATGATTTGTTTCTCCTATTATTTTGCAATTTTCATAGCAGGTTTGCCTTGTTGCCCCAGGTTTTGTACATGACAGCTCCATGTTGTTATGGTTAAGATCACATTCCCAACATAGCTGCACATCCCAGGAAGCCACAGCAGAGAGTTCTTCACACCCACACCTGGCTGCACCTCTCACAGATACCCAAAGCTGCAAGGAAGGGACCACACCTTAGATACCCCTCCTGGCTGTCAACACTTGCCAAAAATGGACCGGAAAAGAGTTTTCCAAAGAACCATCAGCAAATAAGAGGATTGTTCAGAGCACAGTCAAGAATCTCAGACATCCAGTCACATGAACATCAGGAATTATTAAAAAGACAATAATCCCCCAATTGGACACAGACAACAAACATTTGTCTTACATTTGGGCTGCACATAGAAAGAGATGGGCTCAGTCCAGGACCCATTCCCAGCTAAGGAAGTGGCCTGAACTCTGGCAGAATAGTTTCCAGGATTCAGGTGAGTTAGTTTAGCTCCTCCAAGCTTCTTGTATTCCTGTCTGGAAACACACTCCCGCTTCTCCTAGAAGAAAAAAGCAATTTACACATGTTAATATCTTCACATTCTGGAGAAAGCAATATAGCTGCAGGATAAGCTCCTTTTTATAACTAAAAGCCCCATCTGATCAGTTTTACTTCAAACACCGTAAGGAGATGCATGGAATTTAAGAACTCAAAATAAAGGAAATAAAGTAATGACATGCTGGCAGGTGCTGGGTGTCTGAAATCACAATGTTTGTGCTGCACTGCACAGAAGCATGTTAAGAAAGTTCCTTTTTTGTGTATAAATTAAGAGTTATGAGCAGTAATGTCAAATCCTCACCTCGCCGTGTTGCCCATATTTGATTTCATACATCAGGATCAGCCCATTTGGATTTGTAGGCTCCAACCACTTCAGGTAGATGGTGTTTTCCTCTTTTGCTTCCCACGATACCGTTCCTGGAATGTTATCTGCTCCCTCTGTAAATATTTACAGGTGATGTGAGAAGAACACCTATAACTGAAACAGGAACTTGAGGCAAGAGTTGAGGAAAATGGAAGACTCATTATATTCTTCAGGTGCAGAAGCTCTGTAGCAAGAGCCATTCAAATCCAAGGAACAAACTCCACTGGCCAAGGGCCTGCTGGAGATTAGCTCAGTCTGAACTAGTGGTTCCCAGAAAACCAGTGCAGAGCATACAGCTCCACCAGGCATGGGCTCTGTGTGCCAAAAACCCCCTATTTATCAGCACCAGATTCTTCCTTCCCAGCTCTCCCCAACACCAAAACAGTGCAGGGAGCTATTCCCACCAAATGGCTGCAAACAGCTGTAAACGCACAATGTCTGCCCCACTGACAGCCCTTTCCTAAAACAGTCTGTCCACGTTTAAAACAGACTCTCATCAGCAATTCAGGAACTGCTTTATCCCTATTTAGTTCCTAATAATTTTATGTGGCTTGTTCAAAACTTAACAGGAGTGCGAAGCCCATGTCATTCTGGGCTGAAAAAAGATCACCTTCTCCAAGATACAGAAGAAAACAGGATTGTTTAGCCTTTAATTTTCAGAGGCACGTGTTAAAAATCTGGGAACACTTCTTTCCTTTTCCCTGATCTCACAGACTTCCTTCTTTCCTTGAAATAAGCAATAGCTTTTGCTTTTTTTTACTGACACAGCTGGATCTGGATTATGATAGCCTTTCCTTCCAGAAACAAAACAAAATTGCTACCATTCTGCATCCAATATCCCCAGACATCTGCTGGAGTCAGAAGCTCGTTGCTGGATGCATATGAGCTTACGCTAAAATCATCTCTATTCTTCTCAGAAGTACAACCTGCAAAAGTCCCAAAGACGAGCACAGCATTCAGTGTTCCCTATTTGAAGTAGTTTAGAGGCCAGGGATTGGGCACAAAGAAACACAGTATTCCTCCTGTTCCCAGGCTGGACAAATGCATGGTCGTTCTGTGACAGAAGAAACATTTGGCAAACATTCCCACCAGCAGAACTCCAACATCTGCAAACAGTTCCGAGTGAACACAGCAAAACCAAACATTAGCAGAAAAACGTTGCTGTGGCTCTATTCAGCACACAGGGAGCTGAGGAAGAAAACCTTTCAGCCCACCATGTCTGAGGGTCTCACTTCTATTGCTGGGAAACAGAGTCTCTCCTAATTATCCTGGCAGTCAACTTCTCCCTTTCTCCAGCTCCCAGCACACACTCAAACACATCACTCAATACACACAACACACCAGTCAAAGACAGGACAAAAAAATCTATGTAGTTCCAATTTATCCTACTGCATAGATTTTTTTTTTACTATACCTCAGTGTAATTCTAACTGGTTTGGGACAGCTTGTCCCCCCGAGCTTGATATTTCCCCAGTAAAGGCAGGCTGGAGCCCTGTGTGAGCATACCTGAAGGCATGGTTCTGGCAAACACGAAGTTGGACGCGCTGCAGCCGAGCGTGTCGGCCTCGTGGTTGCAGCTGTGAATATCGATGCGGTAAAGAGTGAAAGGCTGGAGATGGGAGATCACAGTTCTCTCCTTGCCATCCACCTTGGTCTCAAAGAAGGGATATTCCACCTCGCTCTCCTCCACATCAGAAGCATTGGTGAAGTGGTCGGTCCCGGTCACGTTCCTGTTCCGAGTGGCCAAGGTGGCGTTGGCGATTCGGAACACATCCCTCCGCTTCCGGTCGGGCCTGAGGAGCAGACACAGGTACAGAAAAGGGCTCTTTAGAGAAAACCCACTTCTTCTCCAGCTTCAGGAAACCGGTGCCAAACAACATAGCAAAACACAGAACAGCTAATAAAAAAGCTAAATAAAGGAAACTGCAAAACAAGAGGAAAACTTTCCCTTAATCTGAACCTGTCGCGTGTCAGTGCATCTCATTTCTCTCTCTTTTGGTCGGGAACCAACCAAAACTCTGAAGCTCATACTGTGCCCCAAGATGAATGTGCAAACTTCTGACCTCACACAATAAACCAAACAGCAAAAAATGGCTCCACTGTTACTCAATATGCATCCTGGATTTGTGTTTCATGACAGTAATGTTGACGCTTAAAATAAAAATCAGATGCTAAAGATTGAAAAGGTTAGGGGGGAAAAACTGTTTTGAAGTTTGCTGGATTAGCAAAGGAAGCCGAGCCTACTGAGAGTTAGCTCTGCAGTTGTGATGAAATTAGAAGGTATTGCACTGAGAGGAGAAACCCTGGAAGGCAGCTGAAGGCCGTGAATGTTCACCACCACTCAGGTGGTCATCTGTGTATCTCTACATCTCTCACCCACACAAAAGCTCTGCAAAGGAACAATCCTCCTATGTGAGTAAACTCAGCACAAATATTGTGTAGAGCCAAAAGTTCAATGAACAGCTCTGCTTTACAGGCATCTGGGTGAAATTTAAGCAGAGTTAAAAAGCTGAGGATTTACAGCCACACCGTTGCTTTCTCAAGCCCGGGGAACTGCTGTAGCGGACAGCCCCGAGTGACAGGACAAGGCTCAAGATACTCTTAAGACCAGGTGGATCAGGTAACCAACACCCTGTGGCCACACGCTGGGCCTGTCCCTTGGTCCTGTCCCAGATCTGAGGCTGTTCTGCACAGGAACACCAACTACACAGGGCAGTGTAAAGTGTGGCTTTACTGCTCCTTCTCCTCTGTCTCCAAGGGCTGCAGGAATGCTCATGCCTGGAAAGCAACGACCCAGGGGAGGTAAAGGAGAATGTAAGAACAGTTACACTGCAAAACCAATTTAGGCTTGAATTCTATCCCTGAAATGACTTCACCAGTGCCCACAGAGCACCTGGCCAGTGCAACAGGTACCAAGGAGATGAGGTCCAACAGCCCTAGCAGAGAGCAAGTTACAAACCAGGCAAATGAGGCCTCCCTCGAACACACAACAGGAGGAAAGATGACTCAACAGGAGAACTTAATTCACTGTCAAATATATCATCTGAGTACATGCAGCCACAGAGCAGCACGCTGCAGAGAGAGCCAAGAACAGGCTCACTCGGTTTTGAAACCTTCTGGCAGAGGCTGGATGAATTTTTTTCTTTAGGAGTTCACTACAAAAATTTCCAAAATCCCTTTACTACGTCGTGAGTAGTCATTTTGACACTCTAACCACCATGTAAACCACGTCACAGAAATAAACACAGACAAGAAAGAATTTCCTAAGTTAGCAACAAATTGTTTTAAGCAACACACAAGTGAATATCTTGTCAGTTAAGCCAATTTCATAGGAGATATAAGCATTTGTGCCTCATCTGCACTGGTATTTATGGAAGTTACTAAACCTATTCACCCTGCTTAGGATGAGTATTGATTTACTACTTTAGCTCAGTGGAAAGAACAAACTTTTCATCAGTAAAAAGCTGGATGCCTAGCCCTGAACTGATGAACATTTGCACAGATTCTGTGGTTAAAGCAGTGAAAATAAAAAGTTCATTTTCAATCAACCACAAAAGCATGTGCCAATGCAAGAACCCAAAAGGCCTGACTTTATCACTGCTTTTATGGGATGCACGGAGCTTCAATTCTTTGGTGGTATCGGGGCGGGGGAGTACAGCCCTACCTCGTCTTTGGGGAAAGAGATAAAGGAACACAAAACTTGTCGGTGAAAACTACAGTTTTGTCAGGAAGAGAAAAGAGCTGCAGGATAACCACAAGGCAAATGTAATTAAAACATCATGAGATTTGACATCAGTGCTCTTTGGTCAGGCGGCTTCCTGCATTCATGAAAAGCAGAGATAAAGGCAAAAAACAAGCATCCAAGGAAATAAGGAAAAGTCTACAGATAAAAACTTGAAAAATCATCTATTCTGTTAAGGGAGAGGAAGGAAAGGAAATGCAAGAGAAAAAATTAAAATAACACTGTAAAAAATTAAATCAAATCAAAAATATTAAAAAAACTTGGGCTATTTAACAGCAAAGCTCACTGCTCTCCTACGTCATGGCAATTTTAATGTTACTGCTCAGACTACACACAGAGCCTGTCCCATCCTGCTCATTAGAGAAACAAAAACCTTAAAGAATAAACTCATTCTCTTCTGGTTGTGTCTCTTCAAGACTATGCAGAGTCCTGTTTGAAATCCACCATGGCACTTATACACATGGGGTCACCCAGAAGTTGCTCAGGAGATTAGATCAACAGACTTCTTAAACGATCTTAAAACCAGCCAGTCAAATACTTTCATGCTGTATTACATGCTGCAACTCTTTCATAATAACCTGGAGACAGGTAGAACACTGGAAACAAATACTACTATTGAGGCTTGCATTAACACATTAATTACCTTCTCCCTTGGGAAAGAAGAGGAAAAAAAACTGACATCAAGTAACAAGCTGCTTGGATTTGTCCCATGGAGATGTCTCACCAGCTCATAAACTTTAATTTCCCTGACATACAGTCTCTTAAAAGTTGCTTGGCTATGCAGCTGTTGCTGAGCATTGTCCCTTATCTGCCCCTGCTGTTACAAAACACCCTAATGGCAGTAATTTAAGAGAAAAGGACAAGCTTTCAGGAAGTTCTCTCTGAACTGGTCAGTTTATTTGTTACTGAGTTCAAGGTTCTACGAGTTTTCTTGGAAGAGGGCAGGACTGCAAGAAAATTTGGGAGAAGAAAACACATTTTAAATTAGAAATGTTTGGGGAAATTAGAAAAACCTCCTTTGCAAGAGACTTTCAAGTAGTTTAGACTTGACACATGGCTTTCAAGACTCCTTGCTGTGCTATTTTATGGAGTCCAAAACCAGTTCTTAAGATTTCCCATGGCTCAGGAGTTACATCATGATCAGACATGGAGACTGTAATTTACCTGTACCTGATCTTGGCTGCTGCTTCTCATCCTCACTGGGGGAACACTGCACAAATGCTCAGTGTGACCCCAACGCAGCTCATATAGGACACTTCACACCTCCCAAGAGAGGCAGTATTTAGTCCCTCATTTTTGGATAAAGCTAAGAAGCATTGCAAATACCAAAGTCTTAACCCCAACAAGTCACTCCAACACATCCTTGAATAAAGGTCAAAAATTCACAATGGAGAATGGTATGAACCAGCATCAATGAGCAGCAGTGACACACTTTAGAGTTCTCAAACACAGGATTTGACCATGGACTTCCCCTGCCAGGAGAGAGAATGAGACAAGGTGCACCACTGAGATCTGACAGTGTATAAAGACTGTAACACAACAGCTGTACACTGTGTGCCCTGCCCCAGCACCCAATTACCCAAAGTAACAACAGCTTACCTGAAGGATAAATTGGAAACTCAAGGATCAAAATCACCAATTAATTCAGTATTATCTACTCTGTGTTGCAGCACAGAATCATTACAATTCCACTTAACATGTAAGCAGGTGTTTATCGTGGGAGAGTGGAAATACTTAATACTTCTCTGCAGCAATGACCCAGGAATCAAGCAGGTCCTTTGCAATTAGTGCAGTGAGAAAAGAAAACCAGTTTCAATTCTGTGAGGTGACTGTGCCCTTAATTTCAAAGGTAAATCGTCAGATTAGGAACACAAACACTTAAATGGTTATTTAGAGAAAAATCACATCTGAAACCCTTTGTCTGCCTCATGTTGCTCATCTCTGAAACCCTTATAGACAATGAGCTCCTTAAGTGACTCTTGAGTCTGAAAAGAAACCATCACTGAAATCCTTGATCAATACAGGTAAGAACCCTTACGATGGGCTAGAATTGAAAGAAAGCAATGAAAATTGGCAAATAAGAGAAACTGCAAAGTAAGGCTGTGGATTGTCTCACATGAAAGGAAAAGTAATGTCTGGTGTTTCCACGTGTGCTTTCACATTCAGGAAATCTCAGTTCTAGGAAGGGTTAAAAAATGAAATTATCAGCCCTACTTCCAAAGAAGTGTCTAAAATCCATTACCTAGGGACAAAGATGGAGTTGTGGAGGAAGTTCTCGAACACTTTCCGGTACTCTGCTTCCTCCTTCTCCGCTTGCTTTTCTGCCTCTGTCTTGGGACAAGCACAACAAGGTCCTTTTTCTCCCCCACAGCCCTCTGGCTTGGTGGGTTCAGTGGCTTCTTCTGTATCAATGGTCCCATCAGCATATCTTCGAATTGGGACTTTATCTTGAAAGAAAAGAACAGAGCTGGTTTCTCTTCTCTCCAATCACGGATCCAGCAACAATCCATGTTTACCCATTCCCTCTACTTGCTGCTATTTAGCTCTTGCCAGTGAAGTGCCCTGGCAGGCGCAGTCCCAGGCATTTCAACACAAGAACATTTAGTTCTCCTACCTTTGGAGCAGTAATTGTGTCTGTACAGGTAACTGTCCTGAGGCTGCTGCTGCCAGCGCACGATGTAGTAGGAGAGGTTCCCATTGGGAAAAGAGGGAGGATTCCATTTCACAATCAGTTGGGATGAGGAGTTGGATGCTGAAATAACATCCAGGGGAATGGACGGCACTAGAGAAGGAAAAAAAAAGGAAAAATAAATGTATTTAAATCTAGAGCACTCCACAATGTATTTCCATGCAAGCTTTTGAGTGAATCCAAATGCATTTCTATACTGCAAGGAAAAACACCCTCTTATTTCAAAGAAAGGATTTTCCACTTATGCCCCACTAACATAGGGGTTCAACTGCAACCACGTACAGTCCCACCCAAAGTTGTACTTAAATTCACCTTCACTAATGGAACAAAGCCTAAAGTTCTAATTCCAAGAAGCTCCCATAGTTCCTAATGAAAGTAATATCTGAAAAAACAGAGTTCTAATTCAAATTTGAATGCTGCTTTCATAATTACTGAAACTGCTAGCACTATGCATATCAACAACAGAACTTGCACAATAATACACTAATCACACCCGCAACACTATGAACCTCTCACCCCAGAGCCCAGCATCTCACCTGCAGCATTGGTTCGAATATATATAATTTCACTTTTTGCTCCATGAATATGATGGTTTTCCATCATTGTGAGGGTAACAGCCTTGACATAAATGGCATATTGAGTCCAAGGTTTCAATCCCTGCAGCAGAATTCCAGGATTGTTCTCTTTGTTCGGTGGCAGGTCAACATCAACCATGTTCCAGCTATTGGAGCCACATGCATCTTGCCCATCGTACTCCGTCACATTTTTAAATGGTCTGAAATATTCAAAGGAAAAAGTAGCACAAATATTTATTTTCTCCCAAAGATTGTGAGACTCTCTCACACCTATATGACTTCAAAGTTGCTCAATGAAACAAATAAAGCTTACTTGTTTTCCACAGCAGAATAAACCAGAAAAAAAAAATCTGTATTTCCAAGCAGTAGGAAATTCAGAGTTCAGTTTTAGTCATGAGCAATAAAGCAACGTTCTCTGATAAAACTCTTTTTTTTTTTTTTAACCCAAAACAGGCACTGAATTGCTTCAGACATATTTAGACTTTAAATAAACATATACTAAACAGAAGCAACTCAAAACAGTTCTTGATAGTGGCCAAGCTTTTTACCATAAAGAACCCAAAGTTCCAAGACTGGCCCTGACCAGTCCAACGGGCTTTTTACCCTTTTATTTCCACACAATACAAACACATTTATATAGTCAAACAGTTCTACTTTTCTGAAGTTAACACTGGAGCAAGAACATACAAACTTTTGTTATTAAGATCTGTAGACTTGCCAGCACTGGCTTCATTGTAGAATATCACAACGATGTTCTTTTTCAAGTGATGCTAGACATGAACAATTTGTGCTTCCATGTCTCACATCTTTGCTCCATGTATCATTACCATTATATGCATTCCAAACCTCCCTTTGACACCTCCAAGACTGCTTGGAGAGTTATTTTTGTGCTCATTTGGTTTTTTAATTACTTTAAATCTGAGCCGTTACAAGGATGTGCAAAGGCAAAGGCATCTCCCAAGTAATTTGGATTTTTCCAGTAACTGCCCCACACCTTCATTATCAAGACATACCAGTGCAGAAAATGACTAAAGCTGGGTAGTCTAAATAACCCCAAACCCTGAGCAGACAAGTCATCAAGGTGACAGGGCAAACTCCTGACCTGTGATGCTCTCTAGTCAGTACTTTGATTAGAGAAGGAAAATATCTCAGTCAACACAATGACTTAGGAAGAGCTCCAAATCAGACCCCTGAGAAGAGCCAAGCCATCCACCCTTCTCTTTCTTCAAATTTGAAACTTCCTGACGGATTTGCAATCCATTTGTAGGACTCACTCAAACCAGTCCTCTTTTCAAAGGAGACTTGTGCTCCACCAAGAAAAGAATTGGAACAAAAGCGAGACTTGAGGATGAAATATGCAAACTGGATGAGCCATCCAGCAGTAGGAACAGAACTGTCTGCTATCCCTTGGATTGCCCTGATTAATCTCTGACGACATCTACTTACGCCTCTTTGTAGTAAACAGTGAAGCTAATGAGGTCTCTGTAATCTGGAGGGCGATACCGCTCCCATGTCAGTTTAATCCGATTCTTGAGCGTCATGTTGGAAACAAAATGCAGAATTTTACTTTCACCTGCAATACAAAAGGACAGGACATGCAAGAGTTGGCATCGCATCACCTGTCAGTGTTTTGTGTTTCTTAGGTATCAGTTTTAGCTAATGAGCCTTTCTAGTAACACCTATGACACCACAGAATACCAACAGCCTTTCTCTGTAGAGCTTCCTCTTTCCTCCTTCTACATTTGAGTGCTTAAGGGTAAGCAGTGACCTTGGCAATCAGTTTAAAATACGCTTGAGCTACTTGTTGTTAATTTTTTTGAAGCAGATTTTCTTTTAATGCATCATCAGAAAGCTCTTGAAAACTACTTCAGGCTCTCCCTGAGCGAGGAATGGAAGCGCTTTTTATCCACAGGACTGGTTTGGAAGCACTAAATTCATCATCCGCCTCCAAAGCACGCATGGAGCAGTCACCGGCCTCTGTGTGCTCACTCTCCAGGACAACTTTTGACAACTACCATTTGTTTTTCTGGAGAATGAACAACATGGAAAAGACAAAGAAGTTTACATTCCTATTCATCAGAGGCTGGACCAAGAACTCCAAAACTCAGTTCATATACGGCACAACCATTTGATGGCAGCAGCTTCCAGCTACTCTTCTGAACAGACCTGGATGGAAGCCCACAGCTTTGAAATGAATGGCTTCCCACTACCAACTCACTGAGCTTTCCAACCCAAAAACAAAATAGCATTTTTAAAACTTAATTCTTGGATGAAGAAATTGTGTTCTGTCAACTGTGAGCTAGTTTCTAACGTTCCATAGAAGCTCTGAAAATAGAGGTTTTCACCCTCGTGTACACTGGCACTGTTGGTGCTATCTTTGCAAAAGCAGTTGAGCTTTTGTTGATTCTTTTGCCCTTCTCAGAGTCAGAAAGCTTTCTGTACTGGTTTCCTAAAAAAAGCAGGCAGCGGCTGGCACTGGCCTCAGTGGTAGTAAGGCCTGGCTGTGTGTCTGTAACTCCTCCAGGACTGCAAGGCTTTGCTCTATTGAATGTGCAAAGAATGGAGGGTGCTTACAACAAGGATCTGGGCCATCTGCGCGTCTGCATCGCGCCGAAAGAGACATTCAGCAGACTACGTGTCCTAGTTTGGTAAGCACCATCCACAACAAGGGGACCTGAGTTATACACAAGATCCATTTTAGTTTACCGGCTCCAAAAACACCACAAACCGACCCAGGGAAAAATGCATTGTCAGTTTTAAGGGTCTGAGGTGAAACTTGTAGGCATTCTTAATTCCTAGATGAGAAATTGCTTTCAAATGTGCTGTTACACCTGGAGACCTGATGTGCAGACCACCAAAGCCAAGAGAGGACATTCCAATAACTCTGACCATAGCAGAATCCAAAATTAAATGTAGAGACACTCAGGCTTAGGAATACTGCAGAACATTAAAAAGTGCTTTTTAATTCAAAAGCAAATCATTTGAAAACAAAGCAGAGAAAACTAAGTTTAAAACCATCATTTCTAGCAACCAGGTACAATATTTGGCAGGAGCTTAAAAGAAGCTGAATGTAACAGAAACTGTTTGTTTTGGCGTCTATGAAATTGTTATTCAGCAGCATCCTCAGTATCAAGAAAAACTAAGTATCTGAGAGAGGAAAACACCTATAATGATGAACAGTTACAGAGGAGACAGAGAAATTGCTCCTTGTTGGATACACCAAACTATGAGATTTCATTTCTCATTTCTCAGCTATGCTCCTATTGTTATCTGCTGCTGCTGTCACAAAACAGGGGATTTGGGCAGCAGTCATCTTCTACAAGTGGGTTTTACAGATGAGATAGGGACTGTGTAACCACATTATTTTCCACTTCTGCAAAGGTATCTTCACAGCTACAGTCTGAAGCCTGAACAAGCAGAAGGGCTGAAAGCCTCCTGCAAATCCTTAACTGTCAATATTGCAATGGTCAGCAACATGTCAGCATGTTGGGTTTTTCCTTGTGACACCCTCCTGTGCAGTTGGCACTGAGATTTGTTTGTTTGTTTGTTTACTTACAAGAGGCTCTCTCCCCATTGTTCCTTGGATTTATATCTCCTTTGCTCTGTCGTCCCTTGGTTCCTGAAACTTCCTCCATACGGTAAATCTCAGAAACACACAGTTTAGGATTAAATGCAAAGTACATTTTCCCCTCACTGATTGTCAAGTTATGATGGTTCCAGTCCCACAGCTGCTGAAGATTGTGGTTGTCGAGCACATAGAAGGAATAATTCCTAGAAGGAAGTTTTTGAAGAAAAAATACTTGTTTTAATTCACAGCACATTCCAGTGAAGAATGCCTTAATATAAGAAAGCTTTTAAAACACTCTGTTCCCTCTTACTTTAAACTGGTGTTCAGCAAAAAGCTTTGTTCTCTCCCATGGTGCAATGAATGTTTAGGGGGCAGGGAAATGAGTGTGACAGGATTCCAAGAGTGACACCACACCATCTAAAGCCTATTCTAACATGTGCTTTAATAATTGTATAGGAGCTGCCATGAGGAATATAAGTTCATATCCTCTGAACAGCAGGTCTCTACATTGGATTTTCCATTTGGTGGCAAATGGGAAGCAGTAACCTTAGATACCTCATGGAAGGAAAAGCCTTCTGGAGTTCTGACAATAAAACACAGTCATTAACACAACCCTTGCTTATGTTTACAAAAGCAGCTCTAAGAGTTTGCATAGCGAGGTTTCCTTGCCTCTCTTAGTTTACCTCTTGGCCCAATAAAGATTTCCCACATTGTGCCAAGAACAGTTGCACCTGTACTTCGAAACCCAACAGCCAACACTTGTACTGACTGCACAGGATCCACGCTTCAGAGAACAGAACCAAACACAGGCAGCTGTGCCGAGCCCACTCCCTAAGCACAGCCCTGGAATAACATGCACATCCTTTATTTCCACAGACACTGTATACTAAGTTGGTGCAAAAGGCCTATTAAATATTATGAAAGTCCTATTAAATATCATGAAGAAATTCCTGGTACTACTCAATTGGGTTGGATAGAAAGACAAGACACACATGCTACAGAAGCAAGATTATAGGCTCTACATCAGCAGCAAGACAACACCTGCAAGGACACTGACGCTTTGGAATAGTAGGGACAGGAATGCACCACTGGGTAATGAGATAAAGGCCTGTGTGGCTGATGAACCTAAATCAAGCCAACCCACCACAGCAGCATTTATTTCACTTTGGTGGGAAGTCCCCCCAACATTAACTACAGCAGCGCAAAATCCATTATTAACACAGCGAAGCCCATCGTGCACTGCTAAGCCCTTGTCAACCGAGCTACACTGGGCTTTCTACAAACTCTTCTAACTACGGAGTTTCTGCAGGGAAATGTGGCAGACAAACCACAGGGCTCATAAAAAGCTGCTATACTATTAATTTATGGTTTTCCTTCAATTATTTAATTTTAAATGTAGCATTAATTCCTCCCTCACTCAACCTGAAACAAAAATTGTGCATTCTGGCTCCAATCTGCACAGATTTGCCATTTTTTGTAATGCAGAGCATGTTTTCAGAACCACGTGAAAGACAAGGTGTTTCTCCTATTTCCACGTGTCCCCTAACTACCCAGGACTTGATTTCTAATGAAGTTGATATACCTGGCACCACTTCACACAGAGATGCTGAGAAGAATCTGCTCAGTTAACACAGGAGCAGAGACATGTTTGTGCTTTAACAGAGACATGTTTGTGCTTTAAATGCATTCTGCCAGGAGAGAAAAAGGATGCTGAACTGCCTGTGGGATTTGACAGACATCACCAAATCCTGTGTTGATTTGAAAGTACTGCACCTTACTAAAGTTCAGTGTTTTCTTGTCTTGTTTTAAAAGCTAAACTTATGAGCTTCTGAAACCTCCACACAAATCCAGCCTCACACTTCCATGTACAAACTCCCCAACTCACTTTTTCAAACTTTACTCACACATGGGCAGCTGAGAAACAGAAAGACCCCCAAAACCAGGACCAAGCTGAGGAGCAGCCCCATGGGAGCCTGCACTGCAGCCAGGTGTCACCACAGGTTTGGAGGGCATCATTCATTCCCCAGTCGCCCCCCGCACAGGGTGCCTGCTCCGCTGGAATGCTGTGGTTAGATCAGGCCTTGCTGCTCTCCTGCCGACTATCTGAATTCACCATACCCTGACAATAATGATCCCAGGAGAACAAACTGTAAATTCCTCAGTGAGGAACCACACAACAGCTAGAGATCCTGTTCACACCTTCCAACAGGCCTGACAGCTGATGCCTCTGCCTCAAAATGGTGTAGAAAACAGGGGGGAGGTTGTTTTGATTTTACAGACTGTCCCCCCAGTTTGCTGCAGAGGTTGAAACACAACATCAGAGCAGGCCAGCGCCACAACTGAAACTCCTCCTCAGTCACCATCTTCTCAGTTGCTCCTGAAGGCCACAAACTGCTCATTTTCCAGGTACCCGACATCGGATGCCCTGGGAAGTGCTGCCTACACACCATCCATGCACACAGCAGTGACCACACAGACCCCAGCAGAGGATGGAGGGACCTGGCAGAGTCAGCACCAGATGAGGAAACAAAACCCTGCAACAGGCACTGAGACCTCTCTGGCACATCTCCATCTCAGTTGCCTGCAAGAAGAAATTATTTTCTTGCTGTGGGAGCATGTTCACTACAGACACGGTTTTCAAAAAGAGGCAATGAAAACTCTAAAAACAAAGTAGATTTCCTCTAAAATTTCCACTTTCCATAATAACCAAGGCAAGCACCAGCAACTGAATAAGGAACAAAGAAGTTCTGAAGTGCTGTTTTGTTAGCCCAGTTCAATAAATAAAAGGACAGTGGCAGTGGGGTCAGTCACGTAATGAACAACAATCATAACGGGCTTTAAGTTACTGTCCCTCTCACCCCTCAAGGCACTGCTGGCACAAACAGCTCTTGTTCCAGCAGCCCACTGCTTCCCAGGTTAAGATCCCAATCCCTTTTGTTCATAATTCTGCCCAAGTAATTGTTCAAGCTCAGTCCTTCCTTGTCAGGTGCCTACTTCCACCTAAGTATTTTTGAACATGTTGTTTAGACTGTGGTAATCCCTAAATTATGCCAGGCATTTTCCAAGCAAAGAGACTGCCCCTTAGTATGTAACTGCAGTCATTTCCTAACATAGGGGAATTTTAGCACAAGCAGCTCTTTACTACAGATCTGTTTTATCTCCCCACTCAGCCCTGTTTTCGTCTTCAAAGCTGCACCTATTTACTTCTCTACTTGGGGATCTGACTGATAAACCTCCTGTTTCCCCTCATTTCAGCTCTGCTTGCTCACAGACAAGGTACCGTAAACATAATTACTACCTGAGACACAAAGCTAAACTCAAATTCAAAGAGGTCGAGGGAGAGAGGGAGAGAGGGGAGAGAAGTAAAGACAAATCAGTAACTGGAGTGTCTGTGAGGGCACAGCCTGCCGGGAGCGGCTGAACGAGCCCGTGCTCGGCACTGACAATCCTCTGGGATTTGCAGCTGGAAACAAGCTTCTCCACAGAGCCAGTGCTCTTCCTGAGCAGACAGCGTGCTCTGCGTGGGCAGGAGGGAGAGCTGCCCTTGCACTCACTCTGTCAGATGGTGGAATTTTAAGAATTTAAGCCTGACCAAAGACTAGCCTGAGAGAAAGAGGGAGGCTGTGAAGAAACCCTCCTGCTTTAACTTCATAAAGTCAGGGCAGATAAATAAGATGTAAACAACCTTTCCAAGGACCCTCCCACCACCTTTTCTTCTACAAATTCCCCAAATTCTTCATTTAATAGTTCTGTCATTATGGAGGGCGACTGATTTCTCCCACAGAACACCGGTTTTAACTTGGGATGGCTACTTGATTTGCAAAGAGAAAGCAAGACAGTTTGCTGAAGGACTCTCACCACACCTAAGCATCACACGCTCTGCAGTTTTGCTCAAGGCAAAACTTTTGTCTTGACAGTCTTTTACCATCATAGGAAAACAGGAGTTATGTACAGCAAAAAGTATCACATGGTGAGTAATTATAGAAGCAATATAATCCACAGCAAACATTTCAAGGGATCAGCTTTTCCTGAGCAGTCTTTTGCGTGCTCGGTAGATAATCCATGTAGTGCTAACATTTCAAGGAGTTGCAAACAATTGCAACTTGCACTGTGTTTAACACTAGCTGGGTCATTCCAGTTGCACTCCCTGGTCGGTAAAATTCGTATTTCCTTTCAGCTGACTTCTCCCTACAACTCTGCTAAAAGCCAACAGTAAAGAGCTGCAAAGAAATCCAATTGTTTCTGAAGATGCTCTTTTCTCAAATAGAGCAAAAAAAGAACAGACAAAATTGCTTTATTGATGTAAAGAATCTACCGAGGAAAACCTAAAATGAAAAGCAACAGCAAAGGTACTATAAAATACTTGTAATATACTCAATTTAATACACTGATTTGGACAGTAATGCAAACAAGCAATGCTGTGCAGAGGTGTTCATGAGGAGAAAACCCGCATATTACTGGAAGAGGATTCTGTAAATGACAAGTGAATGGTTTTTAGAAGACTTATTCTCCACAGCTTTCTATTAAAGTGAAATTGCATCGGCAAATATCTGAACACTTACCCATCCACCTGTTCCTCTCCCAGAATGTACCGCAGGTTCTTCAGGAAAGACAGGGAGACTAACGCGTGGGAATGACGAATCTTCACATATCCCGTTACTGTCTCAATCAGACCCATAAAATTCTCCAGTTCTGAGGCAATGTTATCTACAGTAAGAAAAAGATAATCATTATCGTAACAGAATTCACAGCTTTGACTAATATTCTGCTTAATGCAGTATCAGCTCAGTAAAAGAAAATGTTTGTACTTGTTGCTTTTGAAAATGAGTGACACTGGTTTTCCTGCCCCCAGGAACAGTTGCCTGTGCAGCCAGACGGTTGAAGGGCAAAATAAAGCCACAGAGTAGCAGTGGGAAACCAGTCTTGCTTTTCCATACTGGAATACCTGATTTTTCCATGGGCATTGCCCTCTGAAGCCAGCACCAAATGGTGAGCCAGCATTCTGGCAGAGATGAAAAGACCCTTGTGGAAATGTACACACCATGAGATGGAATTGCTCCTTGAGTATGGAGCAAACCTCAGGCAGAAAGGTCCAGTGGAAAACAGAGAATGAGACTGAAGATGGAGAGGAAAGGGTGTGTTCCTGGTCTGCTCTGAGCCACAGAGCATTGCTTTCCAAGACCTGAAAAGCTCTGGCTACAAAACTGAACAAGTTGATGAAACAGCAAAGATAAAACCATAAGGAAGTCCTCCTTCCATGGAGCATGTTCCACGCAACTTACTGAAGCTGATTTTCTATTAGAAATTATTAAAATGACTGCAGAGGAAGCTCCACTCTTCAGAACTGCCTCCTCTCCATGAACTGTCCCTGCCCAGGTCTGCAACACTCCATCCTTCAAAAGCTCAACCTTTGCTGTCCTTACCTCCAGCAACCCCTGGCCCAGTCCCATTGCCTGGTGTCACCACCTTGCCAAGTTAAGCTGCAGTTCCAAGGTGAAGTTTTTAAGGACTTGGGAGAAGCTGCTATGGGATGTGTTTGCTGCCATAAACACACCACAGTCCTAACAGATGGCTGGGAAGACCAATTACCAAATACCAATGGTTGTTTCCCAAAACAAATAATCAGATGCTGTTCAGCACTCTAAAATAATGCTTAAATAAAATAAGAAAACTCCCACACGCTTGCCCCAGGTAATTGGAACATCTCCCATAAGGGAAGATTGTACCTGTAGCAGTGGGACCTCAAGTAAAAAAAATCCACACGCTGCTGTCACTAAACCCTGGAACTTCCATTCAGCATGAGGCAGGGAATCAAACAGATCCCAATCTTTCAGCCTTATTCATGAAACCAAAAGGGACCTTCCATAGGGACATACAAGTCCAATAAAAACTAACAGCAATTTTTACTCTGCTTTTAAGAGCTCATCAACTGTCAGCACCTCCCTGGCTGATGAATCACTGCTCTGACAAATTTAATCCTGCGCTTGCTCAAGACATGTGACAAAGGTGGCCAGCTCACTAATGCTGACCCATCCAGCAGCATAGTGTTAGGCTTTATACGAGTTCTCAGCACTCTGGTTTCCATGTTCTAGCAAAATACCACACCTTGCCTTAAAAAGTAAGGATCTGCAGTCTTACAGTGCCATGTGACAAGTTATTTACCTACCCAGATGCAAAAATTTTCAACTTTTCCACCTTCTTGGGCCTTTATTACTCCTCTGGGATCACTGCTTGTCTAACTCACTAATCCTGGTTCCTTGTCCTGCCAAGAAACCTAACAAAAATACCAGCTTTCCCCGGGAGCTGAATACCTATTCCACCCGCGTGGGGCAGGACGGCGCTGCAGTGGGCCAAATCAAACAGGAGCACTGCTCTGGGCCTGGAAAGCAAACAGCTTGCTGAGTTTTTAATGTTCTTATCATTACGCTGACGACAGAAGGAAAAATGTGAAAAGCAGCCTTATCAGGGGTTCAGAAAGAGAGGGCAATCACTTACTTCCACGCCGGATGTTGATCAGCAGATTTCCCTTGAGAATTGTGCATCCCTGCAACATTTGTGCTGACGTGACAGAGTCAATGGTCTTCGTTTTCCCATCCTCACAAATTTTGGGGCAAGGCCCCTCACAAGGGCTGCAGAACATGCTGTGAGGAAAGAGGGGGATATTGAAAATAAACAGTGATATGCAGCTCTGAGTCTACAGACTGCTTTGAGTTGAATTTTGGAAGACATTTCCCTCTAAAGCTCAGGTAAATCATCCAGGCTAGAATGAAAGCTGCCATGCTTGTTCAGGATACACTTGCCTGCTGCACTCCAGAGAGGCTGGAGCATTGTACCTCCTATGGTGCCTGAATGGACCCATACCTACAGTCTGCCAGCTTCTGGAAGGCTCTGTGGTCCTTCCAAAGTCAAAGGAACTTCAGGTAAAACCCAGTGCCCTTACAACTGTGCATTTACTCCAATTGAATTGTACCCAGGAGCCCCTCCCTTCCCATTTACGCAGGCAGCCTCAGAGTGCAGGGAGGTGTCATGCTAATCCAGGCCCAACCTCACAAAATAGGCCAGCCAAGAACTGGAGAAGGGAAAATACTGTTCACGTTCTTATAAAGTTGTCTGTGTCCATGTCCTTAAACCAATATTTAAAGCTCAGCACTAGGGAATTCCTGCTTCTGGCTGTTTAACTCAGAGAGACAACTGTGGGGGCACACAGTCAGGAGGGATGTGGAGAAAGTGAGCAGTCAATTAGTCACTACTTCTTACAGCTTAAGAGGCATTAAAGCAGCAAGTTTAAGGAAACAGAAGGGTGTATCTTGATGCATGGACAACTAATTGGCAACAGGAATTGGGAGAGGAAGGCCAGAAGTCTAAGCAGGTTCAAAATGGGTGATACAGATGGAAACATCAAGAAAGACACAGCCCCAAACACAGAGAAACCAGATTGCCAGAAGCTGGGAGGCAACACTGAAGCACAGGCTCACTTCTGCTTCTTCTACTCACAGGCACTCAGAAGCATTTTCAGTGGCCAGACTCAAGCAACAAGAACTCAGGGCAGACCAGCCTTCGGCTACAGCAGCTTTTTAAAGGCTCCATGTTATATTCCCTACACATTCCTCTCAAAGTTGGACATTGTGCACAACACAGGCCCTCTGATCACTCCTCCTGGTAAATGTCTTTCCTGATTCAAGGTTATTTTTATTTTTCAATTTATTCTAGCACTTTTCTTGGTATTTCATGATTACTTACTCCACCTTATCACTTCAGAGAGAAAAAATAAACATGAAAAAACCCCAAACCCAGCTCTAACAACACTGACAACACTGATGGACATGGACTTACTATTTATTTTTTTAAAAGAAACTGAACCCACTTTCCTCTGAGGCTTAAAGAAACATGTAAATTGATAACACTTTTCCACACATAAAGCATAACAGAAGAAGCTCCTTTTCTTAGTAGTAAGCTCCTGTTTCAAAATCCTGCTCTATAACATGCCACAAACCACTAAAAGCTGCAGACACAAGAAAGAGGCTTCAACTAAATGTACAAAGAATGCTGGAAATGCTTTCCATTTGCAACTATTTGTTAACAGCACCTCTGGGGAACAGAACATTCACTAGCCTTGAGTTACAGCTCCTTTCAACCTCTGCAGAGAGCACAACACCGAGGTAAGACAGGATGGCCGCGCACTCCAGCATAAGCGGCTCAAACAGCTGCTACTACAAGCTCCAGGAGGTAACAGAAGCTGCATTTCTCAGGTGAATATCTGGATTTGGGCAAAGGCTGTGTTAAGTTGCTT
>VYZQ01038745.1:108823-124908 GCA_013400655.1 Mystacornis crossleyi
CTGGTTTTCCCAGCTTTAGTTGCCTGAAAGTATCTTTTTCTCAGATCAAATTTATGACATGAACCAAGTAAGTAATAAAGAAAACTGCTGAAAGCAAGAGCAACATAAGGATAATGGAAACAGGCAGTACTGGAACCTATTCCATAGCCCTAGTATTATGGATAATTTTTTTTTTGGCAGGCTAACTTATTGTCTTTCTAAGCATTTCTTGTCTTTCCTATTTGTACTTCAAATCGGTCTTTTATTGGCAACAAAACAAGCTTCCTTCAAAACAACTTAATTACACTTGTAGAAGGAAGCACTGCTCTCCTGCAGCACACATGGTTAGGCTGACCCCAGCGCAGCATCCCAATGTTGCTTATGTGTGCAAAATGCGGTTTAATAAAGTATCAAATCATCATCCACATCAAATACAGAGGAATTACGGAGCTACTATTTTCCCCTGAAGAGCATAACAGAATTCTGCCTTATCCTCAAATTCTGGGTTCAGAGAACAAAATATGAAAGGGAGAAAAAAAATGGGGTGCAAATTTATGGAGACATTCTTTTTATGTGAAAGCATTTCAGCTTGGAAGACATGAACAAAGAGCAGAATCCTCAGCAGTCGAGCTCACCACTGCTAGATCAAAAGAAGTGGCAGCATTATATTTATGTAACAACAGCATTTTGATTACAGCACTCTATGGCCTTTTAGCCACACGAGCAGTGTGCCAGAGGCTTTGGAAACACACAGACTGCAAATCTGGTTTGCATTAAGAAGCTGTTTGCCCCTTTCTAACTTAGCTAAAACACTGTGTATCAGTAACAACAACAGAAAACTGGATTTCAGTGGTGCCACTACAGAGAGATCCAAGCAGAGCACCACAGACATTTAAACTGAATGATTTCAGCAGAAAGTAGAGAATCAGGAGAGAAGTTAGCATCCCCAATTGACCATGGAAGCAGTTGATGAAACTCCACACTAGTTCTGCATTGTAATTTATCTCTCAGTTTGCAGCTACGGTGTTGTTTTAATGCAGGACTAAACCCCCTAAAAACCTTAACGCCTTCCTCTTCCCATAATGAGGTCTAGGCTTTCCAGTTTGCACAATCCCATTCAGCAGAACTCCACCATCCTGACACAGGACAAAATGCTTGAGACTGCTATTAAGCAATAATAATAACAGTAATAACAACAACAACAACAACAATTCCCCCACAAACAAACCAAAAACCACAAAAACCCCCCACTGCTCATAGCTCTACATCAAGGATGTTGACATCTTACACTGACTTCTCATTATAAAGAGCCACTCTATGACAGCTTTAAGTACTGCCCACCTTGAAAAGGATTTGCCAAAATGCCATCGAAGAATTCTGCATTTCTTGTCAAAATGATTCTATATTGACTGTGATTAATTTTAATCTCCTTTTTTAAAAGGATGGAGGGGGAAGACTATGAGAACAAGTAGGTGGGACCATGAACATGGCTGGTGCCTGCCCAGGTACCACAAGTATCACAACTATCACATGCAAACCAAATTGATAAAAATTTTGCAGAGCCTGTAAGACTACAGAGAGCAGGAATGCAGAGGCAATCACTGCGAAATACTGCAGTGTCTGAAGATGCTGGATGATTTTTCTTTTCTTGAAAAGGAAACAAACCCTACACACCAAACCCTTACCCCAAAACAAAACATGGATGCAGGTATGTATTCTCTTTTTGACTGGAATTTGCACCAGTGCAACAGAAATCTGCCCAGATGCCACCTTAGTAAGGCATCACGAATTGCCTTCGTACCTTAAGGTACAAAGGACTTGCATCTGGCACTACTAAGGGATTAAAAAAAAATAAATCAGTATGTCTTGCTAGCAGATGGACTGCTGTGCTGAGTGGGTGCCAGAACTCAGATTTCATGTGGTAGCTAAATTTCCAGTTCAAAGCCCTACTGAAAAAAACCCACACACACCCCACCCCAGGCCTCCACAAAGTTCATTGCGGGATGTATTGATTAAATACATAATTTTTTGTTTTCATCTGAAAAATTTGCTGAAAAACAAGCACTGCTGTACTAAGTATTGGGATAAACATAGATAGAGTTTATTTCATTCCTGGGAAAGACTCCTGTATTCTCTTAATGCCTCTGCCATTCATGAGCAGTCTGGTATAAAAATAGGATTCTCTGCATCTCCTGGTAAATCTGCTGACTCTGGTCTACAGAAATACAAATTGGAGCACAGAATGATACACAAGTTCACATGAAAAAGGCAATCAGTAAAACAGGTTTTCAAAACTATAACAATATTTTAATCACAACCATTTTAACACGGACTCTTGGAAACTTTTATAAAGATAATTTTTTAAAAGCTCAGCAACCTCGCTTTTTCCTCAGTCCTGTTTTCTTCTTGTTCTTGCTAACGTTGGCAGAGTTTTCAGCCTGGAGACAATACCGGCATCCTGTTTCTTTGAGGAGGCAGAACAAGAACTTCTGTGTGTGTGTGTTTAGGACACATTATCAACAACAAAAAAGCCTTATCTGCCTTACATGCCAGTTCCCTTAGATATCCCTGTTCTAAAAGCCTTACTAAACAACACTGGCTGACCTCACAGTCCACACCCATCTATCCTCCCCCCAAACTGTGCTACTTGGGCTCCTAGATTTGTACCAAAACATGTAAAATGCAGATTCCAAAATACTTTGGCCAAGAAAAGCGCCCTGAAATACTCTCGGTAACTTGTTGACTTTATTCTGCAAGAACATTAGAGACACAAACACGAGCAAACAGTGGGCTGACATTTGGGGACAGAGTTTATCAGTCAGGTACAATGGTGCCTTGGAACATGAAGGTTGATGACGATATACAAAAAAAACAACCCCTGAACAAATCCTTGCTGACAAGCCCAAGGGCAAAAAATGCTTAATTGTCATCACATGGAGATACCAAAATAATGGAAAATTTCAGAGACGTTGGAGGGCAGCCATGGGAGAAGGAAGTCAAAGCAAGATGTAGAGAAGGGCAGACCCTTAAGCACTTTAATAAAGAGATGATGGAGGCCTGACTAAACCAGCATCCATTTACATTTAGGGAGTGAAAGTAGTGTCAGATCATCAGATCTTCAGAGAAAGACAGCAGAAAAATACCAGTAGCCACCAATCAAATCTACTGAAGCAAAACCAACAACAGAACTTTCTTTATCCATCCATGATTCTTCTTCTCTCTGATTTTTTCAAATGAGTTTTCCCTGTCAACAAAAAATTTTGGAGATTTTCCAAATACTATTAAGATACTATGATCACCGACAAAAAGGAGGCAAAATATTTCACTCCAAGATGCCTGTTTACTGAGGCAAAATCAGATTCAGACCTGACATACAGCAGGAAAATCAGATTCAGAAATCAGATTCAGACTTGACATACAGCAAGGGGAAACCTTAAAACTAAATGCAAGTATCTTAGGAACACGAGGAGCCCCAAGAGAATTTGACTCAGACTCATTACCCTCAATTAAAACCCCCAAGATGCTAAACCAGAACTGCAAACACAAAGCAAGGTTTGGAAATCCTCAAACACAACTTTGGGGAAAAAACAATCTTAAAGCAAGAAACAAATCATCTGCCTGTATTTACGACGGTTCCCTTTTGGACAGGCTCAGGCTAAGGAGGTGGCAGTAAGTTTGTCTGACATCTAATCCCTCCCTGCTACGTGGAGTGTGCACCAACCAGGCCTCGCTGCAAACACCCCGCGTTGACATCATGGCTATCGTACAGTTTGGACAGACAAAGTGTTCTTATCATCTCCAAGATGCCATGACTTCAGCAATGCTGGAGCAGAAAAATCAGGTGAATAAACAATCAGTCGCAGGGAGTGAAAATGCAGCCAGAGGAGGAAGACTCCTGGCAAGTGGAGGCGCCGGCCTCGGCCAAGGATGGCACCATGCCAGTCACATGCGGGCAAGCGAAAGGTTGCCAAGTGTGGGATAAATATTTTTTAAAGATTCTCTCTCTCCTTGTAAAAAGATATTTGATCCTTCTTTTTTTTTTTTTTTTAATATACTCTTTCAGCTTTTTTAGAGCATCCTTCAGATAAAATAATGTTTCAGAAAAAAAACAGGGGAGAAAAAAAGTGCCTCGTTTTGAGCAGAAACCAGAAGAGGAAGGGAGTGTTTTCTCCTAGCCAGCTACTGAAAAAATTAGCTGTCTAAATTTATCCACAAAGACAGAAAAATATGGTCACTCTTGGAATGTTAATCCTTCTACATGACAGAATTTTAAAAATACTGCATTTTAATGGGCTAAACTTTGGTACGGCCTTTCAAACAGCTGAGTTCAAATGCTTAAACAGCCTATACAAGACCTGATTTCTTTTGCCCAATATTCTATGAGAATAGAGAGACTGGAGAGACATTACTCAGAAAATCCAGTTCCAGTGATTCATGGTCAGGGCTGGAATCAAAAACTACAGAATAAAAGGAAATACATATTAAATACATACAGTAGCGTGTTCTGATCACAGAAATATGAGTAAAAGTCACCTCCAAGGCACTGAAGAGGCCATTCAGAGTAGTTGTGTAAATCTTTTTATTACCACAGAAAAAGGTATTAGCAGCATATCAACAATGGTGTATTTTTTGTCTTTTCTGTTTCCCCTTCTCTAAAACTGGTCATTTCCTGTTCAGTGAAAATCCTGAAGGCAAAAAATGCTGCCATGTCAAACTACTTTCTAACAGTTAAGGCATGAAGTCTGGCAGCTTTTGACATAAACTGCCAGCTCTCAAAAGTTCAGTTCAACCTTGCACTGATTGAGGACATAAAAGAGATCATCTCCTCCTTCTTTAAACCTCCAGTATGTAGAGTCATGTCCACCAACAAAATACTTGGATAGGTCTATACAAACTTATACCAAGAGGGCATTAAGTCTACAGCCCACAAGCTATGTCTGACTCGAGATCATTTCACCAGTCATGCGTTTCCATGTTTAAATCCTAGTCACTACCAATCCATTTTTATCTCTGAGACCTTTCCAAGGATCCTGAAATAATTCTGAAGTGGTTCAGTGAATTATTTTCTTCCCTCTACACCTGGTCAGCCTCCACACAAAGCTTTTTGGTCTCTCGCTTCTCAGTATTTCTGTTTGTCACAGATGCCTTTATCCCTTCGTGAAGGAGTAGGTGTAATGAAGCATCCGGAACCTCAAAATAACCTCAGTGGATTTGCCCAGCCTGACATCAGCCATCAGCCCACTAACTGCCCAATTTTTAATCATATGAAAGATTGATCACAGAATCTATTCTAGCATCCCCTTCCTCAGGATTTTATGGGTGAAAAACAATACACAGACAGTTGTGCAACAGTTGGAGCCAACTGCTCAGATGGAAGAACCTGTAGATGATTGTGGAGCAAAGAAAGTGGAAGAAAGGAGTGGGAGACAGGTTAAAAAAGTCCAGCACCATCCAGCACCTGGAGACTCTCAGATTCTACCAGATGCAATGAGGTCTAAAATGCAGAGAGGAAACATTCATCATTCAATGAGTATATTTCAGTTGGATACACTGGAGTTTGATGACCCCGCACATCCCCCTTTTGGCCACCTCTCATTCATTCCTTACCCTAGAAGTTATACCAAAACAGCTTCCAGGCGTTGCAGCTGTGATACAAAACAACGTGTGTGCCAGATCCATGTTATTCAGACTAGAGGACTTGGTGGCACTGTGAAACTCCCATCCCTTCAGGTTTCTGCAAATGAAGCAATCAACCCTGCTAAATGCTCCAGCAGCGTTACAGAAATTCCCATCACACCGAAACGGGAGCAAATGGAAACCTGAGTGAAGAAAACAACCACCTTATCCCACAGTCAACAGGAACCCATGGATAGCACAGGTAGCGAGCATTTGCTCCCAAGTGCGTAAGTCTACGGCCCAGGAAGGTGCAAACAAACACAAGCTATTGACAAACCCAGGCAGCACAAATTGCATTCTCTTTCAAAACAGTTTATGTTGCCCAGCACAGCCCAGACTGGCATCGTTGCAGCTGGCACTCAAGAGAATGAGGAAAAAAACAAGTCCATTTAGTCCCTTCCACGCCAGTGTGAATTCAGTACATAAACAAACCCCACGGAGGCAGATACACAACCATCTCTGGGGAGTTCGAGCCAGTTGCACTCTCTCTTCAACACTGGGTAAACAAACTGGTCGGGAATGTTTTAGCGTCAGTACCACACTATTCCAGAAACATTTCCTCTATGGACAGGGAAATTTCCCGCTGGAAGGTGCAAATCAGAACAGTAACATTGATTAGAGTGGGGATGAAGGCAGAAACATGAGGGTCCCTCTGTGGTGGTGAAAGCTGCTCCCCATCCACTGCTATCCCCCACCACTCACTGTCACATATTTGTCCACATTCCTAAAGGGACAACTGAAGTTCCTGAACTCTGCAGTAACAGATAAGGAAAGCAAAGTGCTGCCGAAGAACAGCTCTGAGGCAAATTATTTTTCTTTTTGCTGCAGATTACGAGCGATATATTGGGGTTTTGCTTGTTCTTGCTTAAAGCTAGATTTAATCTTCCTGTCTTCCAAATGCTGCAAGTGTAAGGCAATAAGCTTTACAGGATTTAATTAATATACTGCAAGCAAGGAGTGCTGGTCAGCCATCTCCTGGCAAAAGCCCAGCTGGAGGAGGACTACTATTCACATTCCAGATTTATTCTAAAGGAGGAAGACAGCCTGATAACATTATCACACTGGCCTAAATTATGTAGTTCTCTTAATGCCGAAGGATCACAGCAGTTTTATCCAGGGCAAACAAGAGTCACTGGTTTGGAGGGATTCAGCTCCTGCTCCATTTCAGGAATGCCCTTTGCATTCATGCCTTACACCCATCAACAGCTTAACCATTCTGGCACCAGCAATGAAACAGAATGTTCGTCTTGGAGGCTGAATCAACACTGCTCCAGCTGAGCGCTAATTACGCTGAAATTAAAGGGAAAAAAAGCTTCAGGAAAACTGTTCATAATACACACAGTGGAGCAAACTTAGGAAGTTTTTTTTCATCTCAAACTAAGATGACAAGGATGAATGACAAAACCTGTAGAGTCCTGAACATTAGAAAGATGAAAATTCAAGGAAACAGCCAGAAAGACCAAGAACATTCAAACTGTTTTACTACAGAGCAAGAGTTTTCAAGCTGTTCACCTGTTAGTGAGATAGACCACTAAAGCCAGGATTAAGATCCAGATGTTCAGGAGCCCGAGAAAAGGGCAGGATGATAATGGAAGGGCAGAACAAGTTGCAAGAATGCTGATGGTTTGCAAAGTTATCAGAGACACCTGGTGCATTTTTTTTAAATTACAAACTACTAAATCTGGGAGTATGACATCACTTATGATATTCGTACATTGCAAGTGAAAGGCACCCTGTTAACAACAACAGCAACGATGCTCCAAACAATATTAAGGCAATTATGCTAAAACGATCAAATAAAGTATTTCCTTCAGGACTTCCAGAAATACAAGAGTGTAAGCAAATCTGACAGCAACTGAAGATTGTGCTCTAGAGATCCACAACAATCAAAGGGTGAGCTCTCTCCTTGGTTTTAATAACCACGGAATATATTTTTCATTCTAAATCTTCCTCTATTATAAACACAGAGGGAATACAGAAAGTGCCAAAATTTCTACAACCTAAAAACAGACAGGAAGATTGTGCATTAATCCATTTCTTAAAGCATTTTAACAAATTTACAGGCAACAGTGGCAGTGGGAAGGATACAGCTGACTTTAAGGTGTATTAGAATTAGTTTCTTCTCATTATACCACAACCATGGATGGAAGCATTTCCAAGGGAAATTGGAAAACGTTGAATTATCTTTTCAGACTTGATGCAAATTGCTTTCATAGTCTAAATCATCCTGAACTATCTGGACCTCAATTTTTAGCTCCATCTGCCACGGTCTGATCTCCAAACAACAGAACTGCTGCAACAGTTGCCTGTTTGCTTATGGGTTCCTGACCAGCTCTGTGTGTAGAGCTGGAGCTGGGCTGCAGAACCCGCTTTGGGAAGTGCAAGGATGCTCCCAATCCACTGTGGCACTGGACGTGACCACAAACCCAAAGGAGGCCCCAAGTGAACTGCTGCAAATTCAGCAGCTCTGAATCCCCAGACAGCTCAAGCCAAGCAAAGGACTCAAACACCCAAGTCAGAAGCCACTGAGAAAAAGTGCCTTGGGTCAGTGAGGAGCACGGACGGAACAGGAGCAGCTGGGTGCGCTCAGCATTTCCTGCTAACCCAACTGAAGGATGACAGCGTCGTCCTGCCTGTACTTAGCTCAGTATCTTTAAAAACCTCCTCCGTTTTGAGACTGAACTATTTCGGTGCTTCCAACAGTTTGATAAATAAACTGTTTGACTGTGACATCCCCCAGAAACTGCAAACACACAGAATATACTCACGGGACAAACGGCACACACAGCGCTGCCGGCCGTGTACTCACACACAGCTAAGACTTGGATGCTTGAGTTGTCTCTGCTGATACGCTTCCACATGCTTTTGAGGAATTCCTGCTAGCACAACTGGGAAAAAACAATAATGACATTGCTTTGGACGTTCTAAATCCTTCCCTGTAGTAAGGATTTGTGATCAGATTAGGGAGTACCAGAGGTTTATTTATTTATTTGTAGGAAGGACAGCCAAGGTGAGCTGTATCCCTGGATCTGACAGGGGCTCCAGGCTATAGCAAAGCCAGCTTAGAGACACTGCCTGGCTGCTCTGAAGCTGGAGACTGCATCAGACAGCACTTATTAAAGAAAAAGAGGGGATTCATGTTTTTGATATTGGCACAAAGTGGGAAGCACACTGCTTCCCACTCTGTTTTTGCTCGAGTTTGGCACGTTTGAGCTACGCTTTTCTTCTCTGGTACCTTTTTTTGTCATCTCAAGTCACATTCACATGAACATATAAATACGCACATCCTTACGCTCTGTGTATAGCAGATACTTACATGGATGGTCTCAAAAAAGAATATTCTTTTCACACACTAAAAAAATTATACAGAGTTATTTTAAATTCAGAACTGTTTGTATATTCCTTATAAGTTTATAAAACTCTCACTGTCCTCCCATGACTAACGAAACTGGAATTGAGAGAGTATTCTATATTTATAACTCGTCTGGTTGCTCATGCCTATGGCCCTATTTCCAACCTCCGTTACTGTACACAGAGCTATGTGAGGTATTGTGGGTTCCCAAACTTCACCGATTTCCTAACAAGGCAGGCCTGTGTCCCGAAGGAACAAGCTGGGGGCTGTTTCGTTCGAGTATTGGCCGAACTCAGAGGGAGAGGCCTTGAGCACTGTGGTTTTGGCAGCTCTTCTTGAAGCTGGTATTAGAGGCCATGTCTGGGCAATGACAAGCCGAGCTGGCACCGGGCTGGGGATCGATGCTCTGTCTGCAGCACAAACCCTCTGGGATTCCTACACACCCACCCCAGTGATCTCAGCGCTCCAAGGCTTCGCTGAGCTCCTCAGTCACCTACAGCATGGACACACCACAGGCACCAGGCAAATCCAAGCCTGGCAGACTCACTGGCCTCTCAAAATCCAAAGGAGGCAAAACCCTCAAATTTTATCCAAACTCCCCTGAGACCACGGTGTGTTCACTGATCCCAGCCCACTACAGACCTCCAGCGGCTGACAGGGAAAGAGACTCTATCAGGTATCGAAACGGAGCAAAATAAGGAAAGAACTGGATTACATACAAGTGAAGGTTGTGTGACATTCCTTACCCATATGAATGCCCAAGACTCATGCAATCATATCCCATCTTGTTAACAAAACCACTTTGCTAGTTCAAAAATCCCAGCAATAATTCTGAGGTTTTGTCGTGATAGAGGTACCTCATAATTGACACACTTTTAACTTATGCCAGGCACCTGTGGGGCACAAAGCTTTTTCTAATTCATGGCTCCTATATAAGCTCAGTATAAATACGTATTTATCCAAAAAGCAGAGAGAGATACAGAGAGAGAGATATGTTTTAAATTCAAAATATGTTGTTGTTGGCTGGGATTAGGGTCTAACGCTCATGGAGGAGCATTCATTACAAGGCCAGGATGGATGAGGCCTTGAGTAACCTGGTCTAGTGCAAGGTGTCCCTGCCTATGGCAGGGGGTTTTGGACTGGATGAGCTTTTAGGTCCCTTCCAACCCTTGACATTCCAGTATTCCCTGATTCATTAAAGTACTAGAGCTACAAAAAACCCACAAAAAGCAAGAAACCCACAACTCTTCCTAAGAGGCTTTGCAGAAAAGTAAGTTCAGAAGAATTTATCTGGGGGTCTAAATGCTTCACATACAAAAGCAAGGCAAGATCTGGACTATGCTTAGAAAGTTTAAGGCTCCATACCTACTAACCAAAAAAACATGACCAGGAAAGCAAGTGGTAAACATGGCCAACTTGGTGTAACTGAACTGAGAATGTTTTCCCCTACCACAATAAATGTTCCCTTGGAATATTCTAGCTGAGAGAGGGACAGCACCTAAATCCTCCTATAAGGCAAACCAAGAGCACCTGCCTCTCCCTCCCTTTAATCCCAGGGTCACTGTCCCGGCCAGGGGTACGCAGTGGTGCTGCAATTTTTTTCCCCCTGAATTTATTCCGCTGCTTTCTTTGCTTTGCAGTAAAGCCGTCAGGATTAACAGGCAGCTCTGGTGAGTCAGATGTTCAAAGAGAAAGCATGATCTGTACCTCTCCCCGTCTCTACAGCAATGCTACTGGTGGAATTGTTTTCCATCACTTGCCACACAAGACAAACTTTTAAGAGCTATTAAAAATACTCCTCCAGCTTAGAAAGAAGAAAAATGATCTAAATTTATCAAAGGAGCTACAGTTCACTACACTTTGAGGAAAGGATTTAAATATGGATTATGTTTTCATCCATTTAGATCACGGAGTAAAATCATGAAAAAGTCTTTGAAGAACTAAACAGAGCAAAATCTAGTATTACCATTTAAAACATTTTTTTTAAAGTTTCATATTATTTCCATAATTTAAAAAATGTTTATGCTGCAGTACAACAATGATGTTTTTCCACAACACGAGATAATTTGACAGACCCTCTTCTACAGCTTTTAGAAATTCTCTTTTAATGTTAAAATTCCACTAAGTATTTCATTAATTCTGCAGAGGCCTAATATTAGTTACAGGTTCCCAAAACAAACAAGCTCTACCATTCAGTAATATCAGTATTTACAGCTTCTTCATGCAGAATGTGCAGACTTCAGACAGACCATGAAACTTTCCACAACCTCGTTTACCCCAGAAATTATTGGATTTATAGGACACCTATGAACACCTACAAATGGAAAATTTATTAAATTCTAAGCTTTATTTCTCAATAATACTGTAGTAACAAGGCTGCAATTACCTTTTCTTCCAGTTATGGGTCTCCTTGAGCCAATAACTGCAGATATCTTTGGTTATAGAGGTCAAAGGGGTGAAAGCATCGCCACACTTCCCATTTTCCACCTCCTCATGATACTACGCTGTGCTTTTCCTATTCAGAGGTACACCCTCCTCCTTGTACTGATCTATTCTGAACACAGCAGCCATGCCGTTCCCTAAGTTCTCCAGGTGTATATTTACAGTGCACAAAGCAGACCAAGAATAAAGTATTTCTGGCCATGCTGCAGTTATCAGTATCATATTACCCCCAAAAACATTTGATGCTGATGCTGAGAAATGTTGTGACAGTTATGTACCACCTCTGGTCCAGCTGGTCCTCACGACAAAAGGGGACCAATGGCTGGGCTTGGCCAGCTGGGAGGGGACAGGGCTGTATTGCCCTCACTGAATTTGAGAAACACTTTCCTATTCCATCGTTAGAAATGGTATTTCTCTTCCAATGTTTACAACTGCAACATGAAACAACAAATGGATCTGTCTCTATTTCAAGCACGGCAGGCAGGCCTTGCCTTCTCTGCAGTTATATGAACCTCAACTTCCATACCCATTAAATGTAGTTTTCTGTAAATTATGCAAACACTAGCCAGAACACACTGGTTAAAAATCACACTGGTTAAAAAAGAAACAAAACCCAGGCAAATCCAAATCTGCAGACAGAACCTTCACTGAAAATCAATGAAAGGGAACTACCAAAAACAGCAGATCCTGCTTGTTGATGGCTCTGAAACAAGAAACAGGGAGGGGAAAAAATAATTAGTATTCCAGGATGTCCCACGCACACACCCAAAACTAAAAGCATTAAATTGGATGGGAATAGAATAGCTGATCTTGCCTGCAGTCAAATACAGAGAAGTATCATTTAAATTGCAAATTACAGAGCAACAGATTTTTGCACAAAGTTCAAGGCTGTTCTATGGTTTGTTTTTACGAATTAGGAATGACGTGGGGAAAAATTAAGGGGTTGAGCCAGCTACTATCCTTAATACATATTTCAGCTTAAATATTTCTCAGATTCTTTTGATGCACTTTATCCAGGCACTGCGGCTCGTTAAAGCGATGACAGAAAGTAAAGCAGCTTCCCTGAGATGATCCCTAAGGATGCAGCATCCACTGGTGGCCACACTGCCACTGGAGGATTAACTGCTACAGAAGGATCTCCAAACTGACTAATTACTCCCTCCTCCCCACATCATGTCCTTCCCCACATGGGAAACTTTTAATCCATTTATACCTTTCCTGGGCAGTGCTTTTCAACCAGCAGTTCCTCCGACAAAGCTTCCGCCTCCCTTTCCCAGGTTTTAAAGAGCTTGTTCCTACCAACATCAGCTTCTTGGCCTTGGTTCCCACAAATTAAACTTGATGAATGCTTAGTAACAGAAAAATATATACTTCACATTCATACAGTGCTTTTAAATCAGCAGTTCTCAAAACGCTTTACAAAGTATGAAATCTAATCAAGTGACTGGTTTTGATGCGGGGTTTGGGGGGATAAATGCAATAAAAAAAAGATGAGTTACTCCATGTCACAGCAAAAAGCAGAAGATTTAGGAACAGAAGAAGCTGTTTGCCTTGATATGCAAAAGCCTCTGACACTACGTGACCATAATAATTTTCTTTTAAAATGCAACCAGTCCTGAATTTCAGACTTCAGCACACGATTACAGAATGCTATTCAGAGGACCTGGGGCTCAAGTATTTTCTTGTCAGGCTGTTAGCACATAATAGAGAAAAGACCAAGCAGAAGCCAGATCATCTTTTAAAAATTATTTTAGGAATCAGCTTGCTTTGGGAGTATTTGTAAAAAATTCTACCACTGAATATGTCAGTATCCACAAAAACCTGATTTCACTCTAACAGTGGACATCAGCCTAGTCTAAAATGTAAAATATCTTTGCAGTATCAGACTTAGGTCTTTTGGGAAAAACACAAAGACACTCTGGTGAAAATTCTGCAGGCTTTAAAGGATGACAACAAATGTCACCATCTTCAGCATGGAAGGAAGTGAGGCTCGTCTGACCAAAGAGTATTGAGCCAAAGGCTTTACAGTGACACATGACCGATCACAGTATCATAAAAAATAAAGATTGGAAAAGACCTCCAAGATCATCAAATCCAACCTTCACCACCTTGTCAACTAAACCAGAGCACTGAGTGCCACGTCCAGTAATTTCTGGAACGCCTTCAGGGATGGGGACACCGTCACCTCCCTGGGCAGCCCCTTCCAATGCCTGACTAGTCTCAGTGAAGAAATTCTTCCTGGTGTCCAACCTGAACCTCTCCTGGCACAGCTTGAGGCTGTTTCCCTTGTCCTGTTGCTGATTGCCTGAGACAAGAGCCCAACTCCCTCGTGTCAGGTAGTTGTAGAGAGCGATGAGGCCACCCCTGAGCCTCTTTTTATCCAGACAGAACACCCTCAGCTCCCTCAGCTGCTCCTCACAGGATTTATTTGATCCAGACAAATCAGCACCATGTCAATTAACAGTAAAATTTAGCGGAAAGGCTCATTATAAACTAGAGTAGGGTAAAGAAGGTAAAGCAAAATCTTTGGATTCTAATAAAGGTGCACAAGGTATCTTCTCCAGAGGTTTCTATCTTAGATATTTTAACTCAAGGATGTTTTGGTTTTTGAAGGTTTTCTAATTAATAAGCCAAATGGCTTTACAAATTAATTTCACTTTTTAAAGTACATTGTTTTCTTTGTTTTGTCATTCTCAGTTTTTTAATCACATACGCAGATGGTGCCACCTGGGAAAGTTTACACGCTTACATCATTAAGTGTCTTTGAATTAACTTCATGCCAATAATTGTTTTTAAGAGATACCATTGCCAAATTTGTCACTTGAGAAAAGTTAATCTAATTCTTTTCTTGCTCACTGGAGAGAGATGGTGACTTCTTCCATTGAGGGACAGACACACATGGACAGGGTTCAGCCACTTCCAGCCACACAAAACTCCCATCTTTTTATCTCTGGTCCCTATTTGATTGTCCAGTGTCTGATGGAACTTCTACTACACAACCAACGTCAATCACAACTGGATTTTCTCAGCCACTAACAGCCCCAGTATGCAGCAGTCACAGTTGGATTTAACAACACATCAGTGAGGATATGACAGGACTTCACCCATGGCACAAAGATGGAACCTGGAGTCTCCATGAGCTGCCCACAGCTGCATAGCTTGGGACATGGTCCAAACCATCTGCATCTGAACCTGGGAGATTTCTCCAAACTGCCTTTTTTAAGTTTAACAAATGTATCTGGCTTTAAAATTATCATTTAGAGAATGACATTACCAGGTCAATATGTTCCTGAGCACTGTCTCTGAGAAAAGACAATTTAAAAAGCATTTTGTGGCTGTTGGTGCAATGGGTAACAAAAACCTAACAGGCTCAGAACAAATAACTTAATAGCAATGTCTGTGGAAACCAAAATCTTTTTATATGCAGTTTGAAATCTGCCAAGCTACACTTAAAAGAAACTCTACAAGGCCACAAGCCCCTTGGCCAGCTTCTCAGTCCCTCAGATTTCACCTCACCTATATGGCAGTGCACAGCTTTGCTCACGTCTGTCTCATCCCTGGATAGATGAACATGGCATCCTGTTCACTCTGCCATCTCCGGCTCTACATTAGTTTCCCCCTGCTCCCCTGTTGGCCAAAATTATCCTTCAGGAGCTTGCACACTCTGCAGGCTCTTCCTTGAGCTCTTAAATCACTCCTCAAGCCTCGCTCCTATCCAGACTACTAAAAATGCAACCTCAGGAGCTATTACCTACAAAGCATTAAATAAGTATCCTCATGAACCTGGTACTTCCCAAACGCCCATACAGCCTACTGGGAACCCTATCAACAACCAGAAGCTACAAAGTTGATGCAATTGTGAATCTAGTTTTTGTTGATTTAAATCAGGGTTACCTTGATAACACAACATTGACATACATCCAACAAATTACAGCTGAGCCCCTGTATCTAAGGATGAAGATCATAAGTAAGAAGTATTCAGCAGCTGTAAATCTAATCTCATGATCCAAGTTATTTTCTTAGTGAAGTCCTGCAGTGTATATTGTTTCATGGACAGCATCCTACTCATTTATAATGTGCATGCTGTCAATCAAAAGAGTCAATAATTGAGCTGCAATCACATTTAGAGCTGAATGCTTTTGAAGTCTAATCATTCCAAATCAAGGCTCAACAGATCCGTCCAAAGAATCACATCACATTCCAGAGCGCTGTGGCTTCCACCGGCTACACAGTGGGTCTAAGGAACTACATTCCAGAGAAATCCATTTTTAATAAAAACTCTATTGGTTAAATAGGAAAAAAAGACGCATAGAACAAAATTCTTTGACTCCTCAAGTATAATCATTATTTTATCTGCACCTCTACACCCTCTCACATGACAGTAAGCATGTGGTGCTTGCTCATGTTAATGTATTTTTGTCAACAAAGAAGATCAGGCTGCACTGCAAACACCTGCATTAGAGAGGTTTCTTACAGGTTCAATGCCTCTTTGTGCGTACTGAATCCCACAACTGAAAAGAAAAAAAACAAAACAAAACAAAAAAACCAAAACAAACAAACAAACAAAAACCCAAACAGGAAAAGAAGGTAAGAGAAAAAAGCGCCTTGTGTTGTTTCATTCACCACTCATTCCAAA
>VYZQ01038752.1:0-26462 GCA_013400655.1 Mystacornis crossleyi
GGGGGTCGGGCTGGGCCGGGCCGGGCCCGGGGGTGGAGGCGCTGCGCGGGGTTTGTCCGCAGCGGCCGTCAGGGCCCTGTGCCGGGCTGGCGGCGGTATCTCCGGCGTGTGGAGAAGGGGGCGGTAAGGGTGTGTGCAGCTGTAAGGGTGTTCGTCGCTGCTTGAGGCCGCGCAGGTGCTGTTTCTCGGTGTCGGGTCGCTTCTCCAGATGTTTCTAGGCCAGTTCTGTGCTCTGTGACCAGGATCGTTGTCCCTCCCTGAAGCGACTTCCCAGGCCGGATCCGGAGGCCTTTCCCCTTCTACCTGTACAAAATTCGCCTCCCACAGCTCCGAAAGGAGAGAGCTTATTCCTCTGACCCTGGTCTTGGCTCGAGGTAGCAGAGCCCGGCCCTGCGCAGCCTCGAAGGTGGTCACAGAATTAACCAGGTTGGAAACGATCTCTGAGATCATCAAGCCCATTCCAATGTCTGACCACCCTTTCTGCGAAGAAATTCTTTCCGATGTCCAGCCTGAAACCCAACCCCCCGGCACAGCTTGAGGCGATGTCCTCTCATCCTGTCGCCGGTCGCGTGAGAGAGGAGACCAACCCTCACCTGGCTACAGCATCCTTGCAGGCGGACCGATAAGGTTCCCCTCTGAGCCTCTTTTTCATCAGGCTAAACAACCCCGGCTCCCTCAGCTGCTCCTCACAGGACTTGTGCTCCAGGCCCTTCACCAGCTCCATTGCCCTTCTCTGGACTGTGGTCTGTGAAAGGCAGGTGATGAATGGCACTGTTCTGAGTAGGTTTTGCAGGACAGCAAGTGCTGTATAAAAATGTTTTTTGTCAAAATAGTTATAGTAGTTGTGTAGTTCCTGGTAGAGGCCTTAAATTGTCTCGTATTTATTATATAAGCACTTTTTTGAAAAAAATCAGTTGTCTGCATCAGAGTAAGGTGGTATCCATGTCCAGTTATTCTTACCCTCCTCTGTTCGTTTTCTCTTACACGAATGTTCATCAGACTCCCCAGTCTGGGGAGCCGAGCTGAGGGAGTAGCTCTGTGGCATCCTTGACCGCAGACTGCTGTTGTCTGTCTTTCTTCCCTTTCTGCCCTGGCTGCAGTTTCTTATCCCTGGTCATGCCCTGCTTCCACAGTCCCTAGAGCTTTGGCTGAGCCATCTACAAGAAATTCTAGCCTAGCAAATCAAATCAGGGAGTAGTTGTCTGTATGGTAAATTGCATGAGCCAGTTCAGGAAAGGGGCAAATTAAATGTTCTGACTTATTCAAAGGAGGAGGTAGAGGGAGGTTGGGACCACATTAATTGGTGGATAGATAGGCTTGGGCTACTGTAAAAAACTGCCAAAGGTAATTTTTTTCCCTCAGTTCAGTCTTGAAACAATTACGCAGAATGATTCATTCAGTGCCTGAGAAACCACTTGTACTGTCACAGTTGAAGGGGGGAGTCTGCCCCTTTGGGCATTAATGCTGGCTTGAAGTGGCTTACAGTGTCAGAGTGGCATAAAACACACTAAAATATTGCTTCTATATAGCAGGATTTAAAGCACAGCGTGTCTTTGTGAAAATAAAGGCTGAAGGAATGTCATGTCTCAATGCCACCTCATCCCTGTGCCCTGCATAGACTCTCTTGCTCCAGCGTTTCTGAAAATGCTGCCTTAGTCATGCACGTTTGTAGCTCTGTCATGGTTCACTCCAGCCTTTCAAACAGTTAATGCTTTGTTGTGTCACATGGAAAATAAGCATTTTTTTAAAAATCAGAAGCTACTGTAGATGAAAAAATGAAGGTCAGTAATTCCATTTCAGTGTTCTGACTTTCACAGTGAAATAGCTTTGATTAGTGCCAGACATTTAGCAAGCTATGTGATGATGTTTTTGGGAACTACATCCCACCTGTGTTCTCCATTATCATATCCACACCAAATCTCTGAGGGCAGTGAAGTCCACAGCTCAAGGCTGGTTTTGGGTGTGCATCTGCCTGGCAAACAACATGGGATGACAACAATTGAAAAATTAATTGATATCTGTGAAGTCTGGAGGAGATTTTTGCTTGTCCAGAACTGCAGGGAAAAATAAAACATGTGAAACAATAAAAAGCAAATAGCATGTCATAGTTTGTGCACTTTCCCTCCCAAGCAGAGAAATCCCTGTGCAATGATACCCTTACCATTTATGCACCCTTCCCTACACGCTCTTCACACGGCCCTTTTAGTCCAGTGGTGGGTTTTGGTGTGGGGTCTTGTAACAGCTTATTGGATTCCCTCTCCATCTCCATGCAGGCAAGCCACTAACTCTTCTTATCTTGAGTTGCAGCTTCTGCTGATGACCATGAGCTCCTTTATCTTCTGATTTGTGCTGCTTGTGCACCTGCTCCCCAGTAGAGCATGGGAAAGTAAAATGAAGTCCTAGACGTAGGATAAACATTACTTAGCAACAACCAAAACATTGGTGTGTTGGCAACATTCTTCTCATTCTAAAGACAAAACACAGCTCTGTGCCAGCTATTGGGAGAATTGGTAGGGAAATTAACTCAGCTCCAGCCAAAAGCATGTCTAGGAAAAAGTCCACAGCTTTCAGCCTAAGGCTTCCAGCAACCCAGGCTGCGTATGCTAAGCAAGTAGATATAAGCAAACAGCATTTTAAATCACACAGTAGTATAATTCTAAGTGACTCGTTCTGTTTAGAAGTTACTTTCTTGAGCTAAGCAACTGATATCTCAACAAAATAATGCAATTTCTAGGTGTAATCAAAAAGGGGGTGTGACAATTGGTGAATTGTAGTAGAATTGGGAAAATTAGTTTTGAGACCAAATGGAGAGACATTTCTGGGGATAAACAGAATCTGAAAATTATCTCATTTTGTGGTGAAGATACTGAGTAAAGTGCTCTGTACTGCTAGAGTGCATGACATTCATCAGATGCTCTCCCTCAGCTTACCTCTTGTCTAAGGTGCATCTCTTGAAGTTCACAAGAAGACAAATCATCTCTGGTTCTTCAGGTCAGGAAACTTCTACTGGAAAAAGTCTGTGACTTCAGTAACAACTGTTAGCATAGGTCCCAGACCCATGGCCACAAGGGTTCTGGCACTGTGTTGTGCTGTTCCAACATGAGTCTTGAAAATGTGCTGAAGAATCTCCCTTGACTGTATTTTTTGCCTCAAAGTTCCCATCCACTCTTCATTTGAACTCCAGTTTGGTTGGGGCTTTATACATCCGTATATATATATATATATATTTGTATACAGAGGCATATGTATATAATGTATTTTTTTGTTGTTGTTGCACTTCATTTCTCTGTTAAGCACAAATAAAGTTTTTGTTCCCCATTTGATAAAAATACTATTTCCTGCATTCTGTTAGTCTTCAAACTTGCTAAAATATGCCAAAAAGCGTTTTGAAGACTTGGTCCTCAGGGACTAACAGTGTTTGTGCAAAATGTAGCTCACAGCATCCACAATTCCAGTAGAACAGAAACTCCAGGACAGTAAATTACAGTTCTGTTCTCTTACCTGTCCTTGAAAGTTTTCTAAAAGCAGAATCCTCTGGGATCCACCAAACCAAATCAAAGTGTGAGGCTTCCAGTTCATATTATCAAATCTATATATGCTGTTTAAGCCCTCAGGCATAAGTATACTGTATGTTTCAATGTTTGCATCAATACTGAGAACTAATACTTCACATTCTCCATACTGATAGTTAGCACTGTTCTCTGCTTTTTAAACTTTCCCTTGTAGTCCTTGCTGTCCTTACAATCACAGCTTTGTGCCAAGATAATTTTGTTCATGCTGAACTAGCCAAGTCCTGAGTTTCCTGTCTTTGCAGTAGACTTGTAAAAACATACATAAAACAAAAGTGTAAAAATAATTGTTTGACATCTCCATGATATGGTATTTTCTTAAGCAGATTCTTTTAAGATGTGGTATGTCCATGTTGTGGCTGAAGGAACAGCATAGCCCGGATACCTGTAAATTTAGCTTCCCTGTGTTGTTGGTGACAGTGTAGCCACAGAAGCACAGAGCTAAATGCAGTCTGTAAAATCTGCCAGGGATGTGGTCGGGAATCTCTGTGGATTGCACTCCCTGCTTCTCTAGCGAAGCTGTCAGTAGGTCACATGGCTAGTAGGTGTCCCAGTAATCTGAAGCTACCTCAAGCATCTCTGCAAGCCGTGGTGTTGGCTGTGTCATAAACATGCCAGGAGAAACAAAACTTGCTATGGGAACCTTGCAGCAGATGATGTGTTTTGTATTTGGGTTACATGCATGCTTGCTTGTGTTATGTATGCTTTTATTGCAACTTTTATTAACTTCAATCTTAGCAAATAGCTTTTTAACACAAGCATGTTTCATAATCAGTGAGGATACTCTTAGATATATAAGATCTTCTAAATTCCAGATTTATGTTGTGTTCATGAAGAGGAATTGCAAAGTTCTTTTTTCCCTTCAGAGTAAAACTTGACCTTAGTTCTTAGAGATTCTTGCAACTGGTAGATATCAACTTAAGGGATTTAAGTAATGACTTTTTTATAATCTTTTAAGTGAGCAACCTTAGTTATGCTACATATCACTGCAATGATATTTGCCAATACAATACACTTGACTGTAATAGTTTTGTTTTAAAAATAAACTGCCTGTCATAACTGGATAACAGGTTAGATAAGGAAATTCTATCTTTTTGAGGAATATAATTTTACCAGATTTTGGTTGCTACTTTTCGATAATACTGAATTCTGTTGTCTTCAGTCTTACAAAAAAAAACTGGCTTCAAAATTGATCAGCAGCAGGGTGTTCAGTTTCGTGATAAATATCTGCATCAGTAGTAATTGAAACAGAGACTGATGTTTATTTTCTCCCTAATCTAACCAATTCTCCTGTGCTGAACTGTAGGTTTTCAGTGCCTTGGTTTGGAAAGCTTGGGTTTAATGGGCTGTTAGGACAGCAGCTATTCAGTAGCTGGCTTGTTGGACATAGGACTCAGTAACTTAGGAAACACTGCTGAGCCTTACTCCTTCTTATTTTTCTCATAGGCATAATAAAGCAGTGAAGAGAAACTGAAGGAAGTATTACATGCCTTGCTGCTCAGAAAACTGTTCCTGAAGTATTTGGGCAAAGTACATATTTATGTAGTAAAATCTACAAAGGTACGATATCTTCCTTTTTTATTTAGAAAACTTCACAACTAATGAAAATGTCTTTCACGAGTCTCAAGGGGTTTATAAAAGTAACTTTGTATGTTAAGGAGCAAGGTGGAGCCTAAAACTTACTCTTTTAAGCGAGTTCTGCGGAGTCATAGCAAATTCCACAAGGCTTTTCATTATAGGATTTAGATGAAGGCAGATTGCCCATTAGTTCTTCTTCACAAAGCTTTTGAATCCATTTAAAAGCTTCTCAGTTTTATAAAATAGATCACGTAGGAGAAGACAGTAGCTCTTCATGATTTCAGGGTTAGCTGAAGTTTTGGCTTCCTTAACTTTCTGAATATTAAGTATGTCTTTAGGCATGTGGAGATTTCATGCTGTTCCCTCTGAAACGGAGGTCTAAGTGAGAATCTTTTTTCCAGTATGAAAGCAACATCTTCTGTGATGTGCAGTTCATAAATCCAGGATCTGCTAGCTGAAAGTGCCACAGCTATTGTTGGTAAGAACACTGTTTTGTAAGTTTGTTAGGCATTACATGAAAGATATTAAAATGGAAGGCAAACATTTGCATTTGAACTTCTGTGATGTTTCTGCTTCAGGTAGAGTTCATGTAAATAGAAACTGTATGTTTCACAGTGGCTGCTACAATTATGTTTAATAACAGAGTTCAGAATATCTTGATAGAAAATTGTTATTCTGACATCCAACAGTGCAATTCTCCAATTCCCACCTAAATCTGAAAGTCTCCGAAGTATGTAAGTCTTTGTTTGCACTCACACATACACTTCTTTATTCACATTAAGGTCTCCATGTTTTTAGAATTGCTTTCAGGCCTCTTTGTGGATCTACCCATGCAGATTCAGCACAAGGACTGCTTTATTTCTGTGTGTTTGGGGTTTTTGAATAGGTTGAAGGTGTGGAGAGCATGGGTTATGATATTGAGCGCTTCGTGGGCTATGTTAATGAAGGGCTGTTGTGCTCCATCTGCCGAGACGTGTTAGAAGATCCACTGCAGGCTCCTTGCGAACACGCCTTCTGCACTGCCTGTATCCACGGCTGGCTTGTTCATCACAGTAACTGCCCTGAAGACAGACAAGTGATTGATGTGTCTTTGCTACGACCTCTCTACAGGTATCAATAATCTTGCTATGTGTTGAAATTACATGAATTTAGGATTTCTCAGTTTTGCTTGCACAGCTTCATCTCCTGTCGATGCTGTCACTCAGACTGTCTTTATCGAGTATGCTCATGGCAGACACCTACTTGCATGAAAGCATTAACATTTTCTATTTATTATAACTAACTTTTAGGGTGTTAGGATTTCAAAACTGAAAGAACACCTAGTTTGTTCTCCACCTCTTTATATCTTGAATGCTGATTCTGCGTATTGTTCTGAATGTTCTTTACAGCATCAAAACTTTGCCATACTAAAGTAAGCAAAGCAACTCTTGATGACAGTCACTACACACTCTGTACCTCTTTTCTTTTCAGTCTTGGCTATGCTGTAGCGAGGTTTGTAATTAACAGTTCCTGGAGATGTGAACCAAATTTCTGACCTTCAAATTCTTTTTTAAAAAGATCGTTAGACATAGGAATGTCTGTTGTGAGCCACCTTGTCATGTAAAGCAGGCTGTTTTCCCAACTGCCTTCTATAACTGGGCAGGCAGTTGAACCAGATGATTGTTGTTGGTCGTTTCCAAACAAACGATTGTATTTTAAACTGTTAATTCCTGCTGGTGTCAGCACAAAACAGTTTCAACAGTAGACGCTGCTTGCTGTTTAACACCAGCATTGTCTGATCTTGCTCAGATAAACAGTTACGTTGCATTTAAAGCCTCCGGCTACAGTAAATTTAACTTCATTAGTACTCACAATGTAATTTTTCATTAATGAGATTTTACTATATGTTAGCTATGGTTTAGACAGAGCACTAGAGTTTAATTTTTAGATTGTTTTGTCTGTACTCACTGTAGTCCTTTAGTCTGGCATGTTTAGAAACACCTAACTTAAATGACAGTGAGTAGCCCTGGTGTTTGTTATTGATAATATCTGCTGAGCCAGTAAAAGGTCATGATTAGAAATTATTCAAAAATAAAGATTTCCTTTGCACATTTAAATTGAGAGACTGGCTATTCCATTAACATTGTTTCTTTCAAGCTGTTTTTTTCTGATATGGTCACTTGAATTCTTAAAAAAGGAAATAAATTAAGATCGTTAATCATAATTTTTTTCTAGTGGAGATTAGAATCTTGCTTTTTTTTCCTAAAAGTTGAAAATACAAATTTTTCATTAACATTCCTAGATTTAAGAACTATTTCTTTTCTTTGCCTGTAGATATATGAAAAATGATTTAAACCGTCTTCAGCTACATTGTAGAAACAGAGAGTATGGCTGTGAAATGGTTTGTTCTCTGGAGTCTATAGACAGGCATGAAAGGGAGTGTGAGTACAGTCAGATACCTTGCTCAAATGCTGGTGAGTAACATTCAAAGAATGTTGAATCCTTTATATTTAAAAACCACGTTTGTCATCTTCCTGTCAACAGAACTACAATAATAGCCATTATTTTCTGAGAGAAATTCAAAGGTTTGGCATGGTCTGCTCTTTACAGAAGCGTTTTTGAACAAAATATAGTACCAGTTTATTGCAGTCCTGATGATTAGCAACTGTTTCTAATCCAAAAACTAACCAAAATGAATATGATGAAGTTCAAATGTATGAAAATGTAGTAGTACATTAGTTTTGCTTTCTGTCAAGTTATGAGTTTGTTTTCCAATTCTGACTGCATGTTTGAATGAATGCAGTAGCCCCTGCAGAAGACTTAGGGGTCATAATTTATTTATAAAACACTGGTTGCCTGGCACATGTGCAGCTGCCAACTGTGTCATGGTTTTACAAGAACGTATGTTGGAAATAAGAATTATTCTGGGCTAAATTCTGGTTAGAATTGTTCATGTTGAGGTTTTTATTTAAAACAAGGCTACACCTCCTGAGAAAGAAACATGCCTCTAAAGAGGAACATACTGTTAAAATTTCCCAGTTGATTTCATTTGAAATCTTGTATGTTCCTTGATAAAATTAATTTCTAATTAATTATGCTAAGGGCATATTTGAGTCTGCCATTGTAATTAATTATGAGATGATTAAGGTGCTAGAATTGCTCTACTGGAAGTTATAATTTCTCTCAGAAGTAAGTGACTTCTGCTGATGCTTGATTCACCTGTTCCACTTCCTACAGAAACTGTAGTGTTTTATAGAGTCACCACACTGGGTGTCTGGTGTTTGGGGTGTGAAGGCTCTTACATCTCTTCAACTCTTTCCCAAGAATACCTGGAGTATATTTTGAGTACCTCAATAACAAATCATTATATTTATTAGTAAAGCTCTTCTAGAGAACTCTTTTGTCATTTTTTGGCATGGTTTGTTGGGAAGTTTCAATACTCCATTGTTTCAGTTTCGTTAAGTTGATATTCTCTTCAAATTAAATGCAAGGGTTTAGTGCAACAAATAGTGCCTCAAAAATTAAACTACAGACTTCCTAAGTTGGACTTCATAGGTTAAGACTACAAACTTCAAGTTCAGAGTTAAGTGTAGCAATAATTTATGTAGTGTTTATTTTTTTATTCTTTACATTTTACTTTTAATCACTACAGAACTGCAAAGTTTGTATCCTAGAATTTCTGTGGAAATGTTTCTATCTTTGTATGAGTTATTAAATATTCATAAATAAATGTTCCAACTTATTTTATGTGGTCTAGTACATTATGGACAAGACCAACAAATTGTCTGGAAAACAAGTTTGCATTCCATCTCGCCCACACCTCTTTACTACATCTTTGGACTTTTCCCTAAGTTTAATAGTGTAATATTTTTTTACACATGTGCATTCTTTATCAATTCCAGTCATTGCAATCTATGTTGGAATCATAGGCAAGCTGCTAGTGTCTTAGCTTGGCATCAGGATTGAGATTACTGAAGTTGATTTAATGCCAGACCAGCAGTAGAAGACTTTATGGAAAATACCTCTTTCTAACCTTTCAGTATTTTCAGTTAATGCATAAGTATCTTAATAAGACCTTTTAACAGCATCATATTAGCAGCTATGTATGTGTAACTGTCATACTTCATATTCTAAAGAAATCTCTTTTCTCAGCGTCCTTTCTTGAGTGGTTTTGTTTGGAATGACTCAAAATGCTTTTGTCGTAAATGGCTGTCCTGCCTTGCTCTTCCTTGCTCAGGTTGTTCGGTGCAGATTGAGCGGCGTAACTTGGACGGGCACCTGGCGGTGTGCGAGTACCGGAGCCGGGAGTGCCCCAATGGCTGTGGTTACACCATTCTCAGTGCAGAGGACACGCAGCACAACTGTGTGGCAGAGCTAAGAACTGAGCTGGAACTACTTCGGTACAAACCTTCTGTTCCTCTCGTGTTTGTGTTGGGCTGGGCTTAAAATCACTGCATGAAGCACTTTGAAATACTAGCACTGGATTCTGGTATGTGTTAAATGGTCCATTAATTACTTGATGCTAATGGGCCAGAATTTTATTATGTGTCAGCATAGACTTTAAATTCTTGCTGTTTTGATTCTTTTGTTGTTGAGGGTTTTTTGTCCAAGTTACTGTAAATCTTAAAATACCATTGCTTACAGTTGAGCAGAACTGTGAGCTTACGATGTAAAATGACAAAAAAACTAAGAAAACTGAAGTTGGCAATTTAATTTTTCCATTGCCCTGTTATAGACACAAAGTCACGTTATTTAATAATTTTATTTAGTTTATGTTTTTACAGATAGAGAAGATAAAAAGCTGTAATTATTTTGGCAGATAGAGATAGATTCAACCACTGAAGATTTAATTTTTTTTAAAGTCCTGGTAGATTAGTAACAGTCAGTGAATATGACTCTTCTTACCAGCATCCTTGTTTTCCTCTTATGTATGTTTCTGTAGCTTTCCTTTTTCATTATATTCCAGTTGGACTCTTTTTTCTTTCCCCTCATGCTCCTTCCCATTTGTATCTTTCAGCTCCTAAGTGTTGTGCTTTTGAACACTGCTGTGAAGTCAGGCTCAAATATGGTTTAAATGCCTTGAGACACAAGGGATTCTGCTACCTGGTTTCTGAACTCAAAAGGTTAATGTAGTGCCAACTGGTTTTGGCTGTGGAGCTGTGAGTGACTAGGGTGTAACAGTTTACTGCATACTGTCATTTTACTGCATAATGTCCACCATAAAAGTGAACAAGATTACACAGAACCGTGGAATCATTTAGATTGGGAAAGAGCTCTAAGATCATTGAGTCCAGCAGTTAATCCAGCACTGCCAGGCCCACCACTAAACCATGTCTGTAAGTGCCTACCATGTCCACACACTCAGGCCGTCTCGCTTCCTTACCTGTTTAGCAGCACTATAGGATTCAGACTTTTTGTCTTGGCTGCCTCTGTTTTGTAACACTTAGCAAGCACATACTGCAGGCAAACAGCAGAAAATCACTTAAAGTCATAAATACACGTACTTGAGCTCATGGAATCACTTGAGGAATGTGATACGAGCTCAATAGGCTCTTCATGGGCACTTAAGCGCCCCTGGGCACAATGCACTTCTTTATGCCAGTTTTGGTTTTTTTTAATTAATAAGTCATGCCTCTACAGGGACATCCTGTAGAGCTTGATGGGAATCAGATCAGGCTGTTCGGCTGCAAGAAGGCTTTCTGGAATTTGAAAATCATTCTTTTCTCTGCTTACAAGACTTAACAAGGAGAAATAAACTTTTTAGGTCAGAAATGATCTGCAGAGTGGAGGAGGCAAAACATGAGATGGAGTCAAGGTTAGATTCACAGAGAAGGCATATGGTCCAAAAAGAGAGTATTCTGCAAAATGAAATTGAAGAACTAAAGGTAAATACAATTCTTTTTTTTCTCTCTCTTAACAGTCTAGCTTTTTGCTTTTCCCAGTAGCAGTTTCTTATTTTGTAAATAAAGTCTCATACAGAGAAAAATGGCATTAAGTGGGAAGCAAAACCAGCAAAGCTTTGCTGGGTTAGTCAGCTCTATGGAGAAGCAGGCGGGATGCTGTATTGCTGGGCTTTATCTGCTTCAGGTTCACTGGAGCTCACCTAGGTACTCCATCAGTGTCTGTGCGTGCGTAGCATTGTCAGCAGATCAGTCTGAAACTGATTTCAGTGCCTAAATGTAGGGTATACATCACGAACTGGATGTATTTATAAACATCCAGCTCCATTTTTAATTGCTATCCCAAGTGGCTTAGTCCAGAGCTGACACAGAGCCCTACTGCAGACTGGTATTTGCACTATGGTCAGAACGTTGGAAAGGTGCACAGTAAACTTCATCAAATAACAAGCAAGGCTGTCTTACCCTTTTAGTCATCCTGTTTTTATTATATCACAGAACAATGATTTTTAAAGCAATGGATGTGCTTTATAGTTTACATTTTTATTTTTACTGGATTTGATGTTAAATCCTTGAAGAATGTATCTGAACATAACCAAAACCATATTTTGTTTGGATTCTGGAAATAGAAAATAAAAGCAGCAAGAGGGTAAATCAGCTGTTTCTTATCATACTTTGTAAGAAACTTTTTGAAAAACCTGTTGGAAGCTTTAGAACAAGACCATCCCAGAAGGTGAATGCTGGATCGTGTCTCAAATTGTTTATGTTTGCTATCAAAAAATTATTTCAGTGTTCTTTATTCTTCAGACTCCATCACCCTACGTGCATGGCCAGTTTGACTTCATTGCACCATCATTAGAAGAGGGTTTGTTTCTTGCAGTGAATTTGTATTTGCATTTCAGAGTCAGATGTCACGAATGATGTCAGATGTACGGTCTCTGATGGCTGCAGAGAGACAGCACCGTCAGGAGCTGGAGCAGGCAGAGCTGGAAAAACGGGAGTTAATGGAGCTGCTGAAGGGGCTGCAGAAGGACTGTCGATTAACTACTACAGAGGGAAGCAGAAAGTCAAATTTCCGTCCTTTGACACGACTAGAGAGTGTGAAAAGAAAACCTAGGGAAGTTACAGTTATCTAAATGGTACTAAGCTCAAAAAGCGTTTTCTTCAAATACTGTCTTCTGGCAAACTACTCTCTTTGAATGATTGGTAAACTTTATATAATTTCTGATTTACTTGTTTTCTTTAAAGTCTAAATTACAACTGTATTTCCTTTGGGGCCATAGAAACAAAGAGAAGAATTTTTTTCTGAGGGAATACTGGTCATTAAAACCAGTAATTGGAAGACATATTTTTAGCTAATGTTTTTATAAAAAGGTGAAGGAGACTTGATTTATTCTCTGTTTACTGTATCACTTACAGGAATCTTTCAAGCCTGAGAGCTACAGCCTTTTAAAGTCAAAGATACGGACTATTATGGACCAGGAAGAAAACAACATTTAAGTATCAATGTTTCAAACAAAAAAGCAAATGTGATCATTTGGGATGTACATAATTTGGGGAAAAGTGAATAGTAGAATTAGTAAGGCAGTAATAGAAGTTAATGAGATTTTCGTTGTTTGTAGTCTATAGAAGGTCTTATTTCAAAGGTGGAAAGCAAGCACTTTAAATTGTAATTCTTCTGCTATGTAAAGCTTCAGGTGAGATTGACTGTTGCTTTAGAGCTTCTTCTCATTTCCCAGGCTGATACACACTTAAGAGACTAATGCTAAAGCCCAAGGTAGTAGAATAATCTAAAACCTTTTAAACAGATGTGTGAATAACTTTGAGTTTGTGGGAATGAATCTGCTTCTTATTGAAAAATTTGAAGCTTTTGTATGTAAAAGTATCAGGAATTTCTACAGGATCATTTAAGCATAAGACCAGTCCATTTGGTACTCAATGTCTTTAAATCATATATAAACACCTAGAGTATCCTTAATTTTCTTGTGGCAGGTTTAAGGCTACTTGATATGCACAAGAGATGAATATTTGCACAGTCACTTGGGCTTCAGACATCTGTGTTAGTGCTCAAGCAGTACCACAGGGCTGCAGGGAGTGCCAGAGCCTGGCACTGGCGTCAGAGGGTAACAGAACACCTGTGTGAGTGCGAGCACGTCAATGATCTGCTCTGCTTAGTGCTACAGCTCAAAGAGGAGGTGGAAGGGTTAAGGGATGTTAGAGCGTCTGAAGAAGAGATTGACTGGTAGAGCCATTCTCTACCTCCCCTGAGGCAAATGTACCAGTCAAATGCACCTCAGAAAGTGGAGGATCACTAGAGATGAACCTAGGGTGGCAGGCCTGTGATGGGGGCAAAGCCATTGGCCCGGTTAAAGTGCGTCTACACCAATGCACCATGTGGGCAGCAAGCAGGAGGAGCTGGAAGCTATTGTCCAGCAGGAAGGTTTTGATGTTGTCGCCATCACAGAAACATGGTGGGATGACTCTCATGACTGGAGTGCTGCAGTGGCTGGATACAATCTCTTTAGAAGAGACAGGTGAAGCAGGAGAGGTGGTTGGATAGCACTGTACAGTGGGGAATGTTTTGACTGTATTGAAGTTGATGATGAAGATGACAAGGTTGAGTGCCTCTGGGTAAAGATCAGGGGGAAGGTCAGCAGGGCAGACATCATGGTGGGAGTCTGTTAGAGACCACCCAGCCAGGAACAGGCTGATGAGGCATTCTACAAGCAGCTGGCAGAAGCCTCACAGTCACCAGCCTTTATACTCAGGGGTAACTTCAGCCTGCCACATGTCTGCTGGAAATACAGCAGAGAGGAAGCAGCCTAGGAGGTTCCTGGAATGTGTGGAAGACAGCCTTCTAACTAACAACTGGTAAATGAGCCTAACAGAGGAGGGGCCCTGTTGTTTGTGGGCAAAGAAGGACTGGTGGGTGATGAGGTGGTCAGTGGCCGTCTTGGGCAGAGTGACCATGAACTGTTAGGGTTTTCTGTACTGGGTGAAGTAAGTAGGGGCACCAGCAGAATTTCCACCTTGGACTTCGGCAAGCAGACTTTGGCCTGTCTAGGACATTCATTTACCAAGTCCCTTGGAAGTCAGTCCTGAAGGGCAAAGGAGTACAGGAAGGCTGGATGTGCTTTAAAAAGGAATTAATGAATATTCAGGAACAGATTGTCCCCATGTGTAGAAAAACAGGTTGTCGGGGAAAAAGACCAATGTGGTTAAACAGAGAACTTAAGCTGGAATTTAGGGGAAAGAACATCACCTCTGGAAGGAGGGTCAGGTAACGTGGGAGGACTATAAGGATGTCACAAGCTCATGTAGGAGGAAGATTAAAAGGGACAAAGCCCAACTAGAACTTGATTTGACCACTACAGTTAAAGACAAAAAAAGTTCCTTTAAATATATTGACAGCAAAAAGAGGGTCAAGGAGTGGCTCCACCATTAGTTGAATCCAGAGGGTGGTGTAGTGACAGGGGCTGAGGAAAAGGCAGAGGTACTTAATGCCTTCTTTGCCTCTGTCTTCAATAGTTATCCTCAGGATGCCCAGCTCCCTGAGACGGAAGTTGTTGATGGGCAGATGAGTGAAGCCCCCATAATCCAGGAGGAGATGGTTAGTGACCTGCTATGCCAGTTAGACACTCACAGGTCTATGGGCCCTGATGGGATCTACCCCAGAGTAATGAGGGAACTGGTAAAAGTATTTGCCAAAACACTTTCAATCATCTATCAGCAGTCCTGCTTAACTGGAGAAGTTCCAGCTGACTGGAGATTAGCAAATGTTAACACCCATCTATAAGAATGGTTGGAAGGATGATCTGGGGAACTACAGGCCTGTCAGCCTGACCTTGGCTCTGGGCAAGGTTCTGGAAGAGATCATCCTGACTGCCAATACGTGGCCCATGCAGGACAACCAAGGGATCAAGCCCAGACAACACAGATTTTAGAAAGGCAGGTCCTGCTTGACTGATCTGATCTCCTATGACTAAGTGACCTCCTGAGAAGATGAGGGGAAGGCTGTGGATGTTGTCTATCTAGACTTCAGTAAAGTATTTCACACCCTCTTCCACAGTGTCCTCCTAGAAAAACTGGCTGCCTGGGGCTTGGATGGGTGGCCTTTCCAATGGATAAAAAATTGGCTGGTTGTTAGGCCCAGAGAGTGGTGGGGAATGCAGCTGGCAGCTGGTCACTAGTGGCGTTCACCAGGGCTCAGTATTTGGGCGGTTCTGTTCAACATCATTATTAATGATCTGGTCTTGGGGATTGAGTGCACCCTGAGTAAATTTGCAGACAACACCAAGTTGGGTGGGAGTGTTGATCTGTTTAAGGGTAGGAAGGCTCTGCAGATAGACCTGGACAGACTCGATCAATATGCCAAGGACAGCTGCTTGAGGTTCAGTAAGGTGAAGTGCTGGGTCCTGCACTTGGGGTGCAGCAACCACTTGGGGTGCAGCAACCCCATGCAGTGCTACGGGCTGGGGGCAGAGTGGCTCGAGAGCTGTTCAGCAGAAAGGGACTTGGGGGTGCTGGTTGGCAGCCGACTTAATATAAGCCAACGTGTGCCCAGGTGGCCAAGAAGGCCAATGGCATCCTGGCCTGTATCAGAAATAGTGTGGCAGTGATTGTCCCTCTGTATTTGGCACTGGTGAGGCCACACCTCTACTGCTGTGTCCGGTTTGGGCCCCTCACTTTAAAAAGGACATTGAAATGCTGAAGCATGTCCAGCAAAGGGCAACAAAGCTCATGGAAGGTCTGGAAAGCTTGTCTTATGAGGAGCAGCTGAAAGAGCTGGGTTGGTTTAGTCTGGAGAAGAGGAGGCTCAAGGGGGGACTTCTTCACTCTCTCCAGCTCCCTGAAAGGAGGGTGTATCCAGGTGGGGACTGGTCTCTACTACTGTGCCTACAGTGAGAGGACGAGAAGAAATGGCCTTAAGCTGAGACAGGGGAGATGCAGATTAGATTTTAGAAAAAAAATTCCACTGTTAGAGTGGTCAAGNAACTTAAGCTGGAATTTAGGGGAAAGAACATCACCTCTGGAAGGAGGGTCAGGTAACGTGGGAGGACTATAAGGATGTCACAAGCTCATGTAGGAGGAAGATTAAAAGGGACAAAGCCCAACTAGAACTTGATTTGACCACTACAGTTAAAGACAAAAAAAGTTCCTTTAAATATATTGACAGCAAAAAGAGGGTCAAGGAGTGGCTCCACCATTAGTTGAATCCAGAGGGTGGTGTAGTGACAGGGGCTGAGGAAAAGGCAGAGGTACTTAATGCCTTCTTTGCCTCTGTCTTCAATAGTTATCCTCAGGATGCCCAGCTCCCTGAGACGGAAGTTGTTGATGGGCAGATGAGTGAAGCCCCCATAATCCAGGAGGAGATGGTTAGTGACCTGCTATGCCAGTTAGACACTCACAGGTCTATGGGCCCTGATGGGATCTACCCCAGAGTAATGAGGGAACTGGTAAAAGTATTTGCCAAAACACTTTCAATCATCTATCAGCAGTCCTGCTTAACTGGAGAAGTTCCAGCTGACTGGAGATTAGCAAATGTTAACACCCATCTATAAGAATGGTTGGAAGGATGATCTGGGGAACTACAGGCCTGTCAGCCTGACCTTGGCTCTGGGCAAGGTTCTGGAAGAGATCATCCTGACTGCCAATACGTGGCCCATGCAGGACAACCAAGGGATCAAGCCCAGACAACACAGATTTTAGAAAGGCAGGTCCTGCTTGACTGATCTGATCTCCTATGACTAAGTGACCTCCTGAGAAGATGAGGGGAAGGCTGTGGATGTTGTCTATCTAGACTTCAGTAAAGTATTTCACACCCTCTTCCACAGTGTCCTCCTAGAAAAACTGGCTGCCTGGGGCTTGGATGGGTGGCCTTTCCAATGGATAAAAAATTGGCTGGTTGTTAGGCCCAGAGAGTGGTGGGGAATGCAGCTGGCAGCTGGTCACTAGTGGCGTTCACCAGGGCTCAGTATTTGGGCGGTTCTGTTCAACATCATTATTAATGATCTGGTCTTGGGGATTGAGTGCACCCTGAGTAAATTTGCAGACAACACCAAGTTGGGTGGGAGTGTTGATCTGTTTAAGGGTAGGAAGGCTCTGCAGATAGACCTGGACAGACTCGATCAATATGCCAAGGACAGCTGCTTGAGGTTCAGTAAGGTGAAGTGCTGGGTCCTGCACTTGGGGTGCAGCAACCACTTGGGGTGCAGCAACCCCATGCAGTGCTACGGGCTGGGGGCAGAGTGGCTCGAGAGCTGTTCAGCAGAAAGGGACTTGGGGGTGCTGGTTGGCAGCCGACTTAATATAAGCCAACGTGTGCCCAGGTGGCCAAGAAGGCCAATGGCATCCTGGCCTGTATCAGAAATAGTGTGGCAGTGATTGTCCCTCTGTATTTGGCACTGGTGAGGCCACACCTCTACTGCTGTGTCCGGTTTGGGCCCCTCACTTTAAAAAGGACATTGAAATGCTGAAGCATGTCCAGCAAAGGGCAACAAAGCTCATGGAAGGTCTGGAAAGCTTGTCTTATGAGGAGCAGCTGAAAGAGCTGGGTTGGTTTAGTCTGGAGAAGAGGAGGCTCAAGGGGGGACTTCTTCACTCTCTCCAGCTCCCTGAAAGGAGGGTGTATCCAGGTGGGGACTGGTCTCTACTACTGTGCCTACAGTGAGAGGACGAGAAGAAATGGCCTTAAGCTGAGACAGGGGAGATGCAGATTAGATTTTAGAAAAAAAATTCCACTGTTAGAGTGGTCAAGCTTTGGAATAGGGTGCCCAGGGAGCTGATGGAGTCACCATCCCTGGAGGTGTTCAGGAGTTGTCAGGATCTGGGGCTGGGCAATGGTTTAGCGATTTAGGGGTTACAGGGGTAGTTCTGGGAAGACAGTTGAACTTGGTCTCTTCCACCCTTGATGATTCTATGATTCAAAGTTTGCAATAGGATTTTTTAACAGACCCTCAAATCAAGGAGGCATTTATCTGTAAGCACTGCATGAGAAATCTGTATAGTTCAAAGACTTTCTCCAAACTTCTTACAACTTCATGTTGTTTTCAGTGCTACAACTAAGCCATATTCTCAGCTCATCAGTGGACTGACTATAGAGGTATCTGGCCTTCTGTTTACTGAATGGGTTAAATCAGTTTTGAAGGCTCAGGAAAATGTGTGCAGGTTCAACAACCCAAATATGTTAATTTTATAGTTTAGAAAGCAATTGCATTACTGCATGTCTTGGTTTGAAAGACAGGTGTCTGCTAAGGAAGGCAGGAGCCTCCCTTGGAATGAAAAAATGCAACCCCCTTCCCTCCAAATTATTATAATTTTGAAATTAAGGGGCTTTCAGGCAAAGATATAGGGAATAGGAATAACAGTTCTTTTACTAAAATACATATATATATATGTATATATACAGTGTTTTCTGTATATATGTTTTCTTATATATATATATATATATATNTGATGGATTAGGTACTTTGGGGCACATCTTACACTGTAACCTAGGACACTGCGCATGCCTTGCTGTCACTCAGAGCAATGCTTTTATAGCTAATAGCATAACCAAAGAGAGAGGCAGCAATCTTCTTTAGCACATGGTCTACATTATGAAGACTTGTGGTCAGAGCTGTCTGAATTACGGGCATTAATAAATCCTTCTAACTTGCTGTTTCTTCAGTACCACTGAGGCAGATGTGCACATATTCGGGTCTTAGTATTTAAAAACTGGTCTTGTGTATTTAAAAACTGACATAAATAGCTCTTCTGTAAAAGCAGGGGTTTTTTGCGGAAACAAACACATTCAAAGTAATTGAGAGTATTTGGGACACTATAGCAGTCTCACCAATTCATGACATAGCACATCTCTTAAGCAGCCATATTTAATAATCTAAAACAGTAAACCAGTAGTTATAATTTGGGAAGACCTTCATTCACACTAAATGTTCACTGGTCAGTTCACTTACGTCAGCGTGTGTATTAAAGCAATAGGTAGAAAGTAAGAATGCTGTTACTCTCGTGTTCTAAACAAGCAAGCTGTGAGTGTCTGTGCTCTGCGTGACATTATTGCAGCATTCACGCTAATTTTCAAGCTTTTTGGCAACACCAGATTTCATGCTACTAGATTTAGTTAGTGCTTTTCTGTGTATTGTAACTGTGTAGTTGTGATGTGACTTTATCTACTTTGCCTAACGTAAAGAAAAAAATCACTTCAAAATCCCTTAGAACTCAATGAGCTGGATCATCTTTCCTGAGTCAGAGGGCAGTAACCTCATCTTTTCTGTTCTGACCACAAAAAAAAGCAAGTTATTAGCTCTGTGCTTTCCCCATAATGGGATCTCTGCATTTTTTCAGAATGCAACCTCACCCACTTATTTATGACTAAATTCCTCCTAGTATGGGAAATAGGGTTTATTTAATGTTTACTTAGCGTTCGGTCTGCTGTCTTTTCCCTAAGTGCTGGACATGAAACTGCGTGAGAAAACATGTCCTAGGTGGTAAGGAGGGACTTTCTGCTGTGCAATCAAGCTCTGACAGTCTGAACTTCCAGTGTGGAAATGTGGCAACACTTTGGGCCCACTGTCTGCTGGAATGGGCTGTCACTTCGGGTTTCCCTTAGTGGCAAAGAAGCCCTTTCAGAGATGTTTTAAATAGGCACACAATAGCTAATGGCATCAGGTCTCTCTGATGACTTAAGCTTTATGCCATTCCTCTGGGTTGATAACGGTTGTGAACTTCGTATTTTCCTCTGCTAATGAACCCCTCACAGGATGGCATTGCTGAAGTATCATCATCATTTGACCTGTCTTACAACTGACTGACGTAAGCCCATTACATTAACATTTCATCTACTTCATGCTTTTCCAGTCTCATGTATTGTGCAGTTCTTAGTAGCAGTTGGCAGAAGCAAGGGATTTGTTTTCTTTCTTTCAAATAGTCTGTTAATCCTTTCCACAAAAACTGATACTCCAAATATTGTACTAGACTTGACATAAGTTAAAGACATTCACTTTGAAATGCTACTTCCTTAGTCACAATCATATTTTAGGATTATATGAGAGACTGATAAAAGTGCATTGCAGGAAGGTTCCAGCGCAGAATTACTGGTATTACTATTCTCATACTAAATCACACTTTAGTCAGTTCCATTTCCTCACAAGTGGACCTGCTACTCAAGTGGACCAGTAACTGCACAAATTGTTGCATTTTGAGTTGCTGCTTCTAGGTCTTTGCAGCTGGAAGAGAGAAAGAGAACAAGTGTGGTGTGACTGTTCCCTCAGCCCAAAAGCAGTGATGTGGCTGCACCAGCCTGTGCCACCAGGCTTACCAGTGTGAGCTGCCAGCATGTGGCAGGGAATTAACATGGCATTAGAATTAAAAGGAGATTAAGTCTTTATCCAGTTAGATGGATACACAGTGTCATAGTACCAAGCCTGGGAGATTCACAAACAAAACTCAGAGCAAGTGGTTAAGTAAAGTATGTAGAACTTGCACATACAAGAGTTTTTTGTCAGCATAGAAGGGAAGGGAATTGCACAGTCAAGCAAAATACTTGCTATAGTGATGTATTTTGACTGGCCAAAAGTGGTTTTATCTGAAATATTCTTAGGTGTTTGTATGAAGTGAGTATTAGTAGACCCTGGTTGCAAACAGTTCCTACAATTTACAGAAATGGGTAGCCTTGCAATTGAAATTTCCCATGTGCTGTCCTCTTGGATGTTTCTGGCATGGTGCTTCTCTATAGCCACTTTCCTTAGAAGTGCTGGGTAGCATTGACAAGGAGCAGTACTAGCCTTGCCTTTCTCCCGTACTGTTGTCAGATGGAGTACGGTAGGTCAGGGAGATTTTACCACATAGAAGATGCCTTTATAAAGACCTACAATTCTATGCAACTTTCTATTAACTGAGTAAACACTGAACTGTCTTCCAGCATTATGGGTCGCTGCCAGTCTATTTACGTTTTCTACCTTTATATGCACAAGGATAAACCAGCGCTTAACAGATCTTAATCTCTAGTCTGTATAAGAAACGGTAACACTTTGTATCACTTTGAAGTACACTTTGTATAAAAGTTGAACTAATAAAGGGTCTACATCATAATTAACACACTTCGGTTCACTTCATCCTGTACAGAAGTTTGAGTACCCTCTTTATCAGATGGAATAGCAACATTTAGGTACGCTGGCCTGCAGAGCACAGGACTCATGAATGCATTACAATTACAGGCTTGGTGCCCTGGAGCAGGTAAGGCTGCATTTTCCCTCACAGAGGGAGCAATAAATGAAGCAGGTGTTCACTCAAACTATCCCTTCTCCAGGATTTCCCTCCTGCCTCCCAGATGGGAGTTTCTGAATGAGATGAGCACCTGCTTGGAAGGCAAAACATTGGCAAAAGTTGAGAATTCCTGGAGGACGGCACTCCAGTCCTGCACAGACAACAGGAAAATGATGGGGCAAGAAGGGAAAAATTCATTCTCTGGCCATCAAATGCAGGGATCTCATCCCTAATGCGAGTTTTTATGGCCACTACAAAAACCCAGGTGGGATATGAACTTGTAAGAAGAGCAAAACAACAGAGCTGTTGTATTTGCTTAAACATGAGCAGTCTAGACATGGGGCACTCAAGCAGGAATTTGCTGCATGCAGTCCTCTGCCTTCACCGTCTAGACACATTCTCTTACCTGATGGAGGAGCTACTCAGCAGGAAAAAAAAAGGCTGAAAGCCAGCGTGGCACAACTAGAGACCAGCCCCGGAGCTGGCAGATAACCTGTTTATCTCCTACACCTCTCCATCTGCACCTGGCCCTCAGCCACATTACAGACTGCATTGCAGCTAAAGATTATGGAAGCAAAAAAAAATGCACACAACTTGTCTCACCCTTATGCTGTACACATGCTGTACATGTGCCTTTGTCTGTCCATGATGCCCTGGAGATCTCTCAAACCTCGCTCACCCTCCTGCCACTGTTCTGCTCATCCAGTAAGCACAGGAGTCTCTAAAGTTAGCCACTTCCTGGTGCTCCAGTCAAGAAACAAAACTTGGCAATTTCTTTTTTTAGCCAGAGTATCAAAAGCAAAGTTGAACACTTAAAAGTGTTACTTACTCATGGTAGCAATCCTGTTTTAAAGAGCAAACCAAGTAACACCCCAGTCTTAAACAGCATTATTCCATGCTGAATTTATCCATGAAAGGAACCACTTTGCATTGAAGGGTCACAGAATTAAATTCATTTTAAAAAAAAAAATACAAACATGATATACGCACACTTCTTTTTCCAAGGTTAACTAAATTTACAGAGCTTTCATACACCAATGTAACCAACCCTTTATTTCCTCCTAGTTTGAAAATTACGAGTATGACATGCTGTGTATTTTAAACTCTGAAGAACCAGTACTGAATATTTACATATTTGTTCCATGCTTGACACTTTTCATTTCAAATTCCCTGACAGAAACCAAATGATTTATATCCCTGCTAGTTTTGAAAACAGTAGAATTTCTAAAAAAATAAAACCTTAAACACATGATACAAAGGACTGACTCAGCTTTAAAAATATTTGTGCAGTGCTCCTTAAAAAAATAGCATTAATAACAGTAATGCCTGTGAAAGCTCCACCCATTTTATTCATTACAATTATTAGTAAAATTACATCTCCCCGTTATTTTACCATTCAGAAAATTGTTTGGCTTCCAATCTAAATCTGTCCATGTTATTTTAAATAAGGTTAAACCCTTTGTGAAGCAATATTGTTCCCTGTAGGTGCACCCAGTCAATTCATGGAAGTTTCCCACTCATGGGTTATTCAATCACCTCCCAAGCAGTGGGACACTATCTCAGAGTCTCCACATGGAAAAAATACAGCTAATAGGGGCCTTCTATGTAATGAGAAACCTACTTAACTTAAGCAGTATAAAGCTAAAAAAAATTCAATTTAACATATTACCATACTTTAGAAACACTTAAAATGAGATGTTAAAGTTCATTAGTCTAGGCAGACAAAGTAAGTCAAAATCATGTAGAACAAGAACTGGGCCATATTTAAGTAGAGTAAGACCCCTCTGTAGCACTTCTGTAATGTCAACAGACCAAAGCATAAGTGAAAAGCAAGCTAAGTCTGACAGCGGAGCTCATCTGCAAAGATTGCATATGGCCTTTAGATAAGACTACCACACCCCAGCCAAAAATGCAATGGCTACTGAATATCCGTTAATTCTGTGAAACCCATGGAGCCCAAAGGAATGCAAACACAAACCTTACTTCACTGAATTCAGTATTAAAATAAATTTAGAATTGAATCTAGTAGTGACATTTCTTTATGAATTCCTACTCCTCAGTGTTTTTGTTTTTGCACTGTATCTCATTCTAATTGTAGGAACAAAACTCCAACCCAACTCTTCATAGAGGTTTAACATCGCTACCTCACTACATGGGTGCTCAGGTTATACACCTCTGTCTCTGCCCTCTCCTCAGCTATGGTACGCAGAGGGAGAGGCAGGCAACAAATTAATATCTTGCTTTTTAACTGAAAGTATATGGTGCTTTCCAATGAAGTAACTCTTGTGTTCCTAACGCATGAGCTGGAGTTGTAAAGTAAGTGATGGAATGTTGACATTCTCCCTGAAGTTAGTGATAAATTTTATTCAAATTTTACCTGATGTGGGACTTGGCAGTTTCTAATCTCATTAACCAAGACGTACAATAAAACCTACATAAATTACATTTACATTTGTATTCTTTAACAGATTAATTAATTTCAGTCATTCTTCTATCATTGGCTACTTCACCTGCTGGCAGATACACCTCACTGATTAATAACCCAGACTGGCTAACAAAAAAACAAAGGAAAAAAAGGGCTAATGGCTCTAAACCTGAGAGAAAAGAACAAAATTGCCTTACATACATATTTTTTAATTTTCTTGCAGTAATAAGTCACACACAAAACACTTGCACCTTTCTTTTGGCACAATGAATATTTAAGAAGTCCTTCAAGTCTTAACTCAAAGAGCTGCTTTACTGAATATTGTCTACTGAAATCCACAAAAAAATTGAAACATTCTTTCAAAAGGAACAAAAAATTTACAATTGTACACAAAAAGTCTTGAATTTTATTGAAATTTCAAGTCTTGTATCAAACAAAAGCTTTTTCTTCAGACAAAAATATTCTCTTGGTGTCCTCCAGATACCAGAAATTCTGAATTGGCCCATTAGTGATGCTGCTTTCTTTGTCATCTTCACAGAAGTCCACAAGGTTGAGCTGTTCCACCATTAGGTCTTATTTTATCGTGTGAAGGAACGTACATGACGACCTCTTCCACTGCCTCCACTAACAAACTTTCCTCTTGAGCCACCACTGCTACTACTATTAGCACTTGTCCAAGACGGTCCAATTCCTCCGCGGCCTCTGGAAGCACGATCGCGAGGACTCGGTCGGTAGCCTTAAAGCAAAGAAAAGTATACTCAGTTGGAAAAAAAAAAAAAAAAAAAAAAAAAGCCCTAGGCGGAGTAGCTGCTGCGAAAGCGTAAGAAACAAAAACAGGATGAGATACAAACAGCGTCTGTTTCCTCCTTTTAATTTTCACTTTTCTTTTAGGCAAGCATTGCTGCTTTAATTGCGCTACGATTACCATGGAGGTACGAAGACAACCGAATGACAAAAGTCTGAGTGCAAAATTAAGATTCTGCGATCAAGTGTTCAATTCAGCAAGTTTTATGGGTTACAGGGCAGTTCGTACGAAAGCACGTATTTGACACGGTCTCAGTGACAACTGTTCATATATGCTTAAAACATTTGCTGAATTTCAAGGTGTCTGCAGCATCCTTGCATGGTTTCATTTGTAAAGCAAAAATGAAATTCAAGGAATTCTCTATAGTTCGATGCCCATATGAATACCATGTACCTGCTGAACTTAATGGTCTCAGTGGTGGCAGTGGACCCCTGTTAAAATTGCTTTGACCACCTCTACTGTCATTGTAGTTTCCCCTGGGCGTACTCTGTGCACTCCACCTTGAGCCTCGAGCACCTTCACGACGACTGTAATTTCCTAGATAGGGAGAGAAAAACCAACACACTGTTGAATAAACGTCACTGGGTTTGGATTTTTTTCCATTTCAGTCTTTACAGTACCCAGGGTGGTAACATAATATTTACACAATTCCAAATAGATAAAGATACCCTGTATCAGCATATCCGAAGTATTCCAACTTGAAGTTACTCTAGTCTGCACAGAATCAGGGGAACAGATCTATTTATCAGGCAAGGACTTAAGTTCAAAAAAATTCACATTATCTAGTGTATTAAGACAGACTTATACTTTCAGATTTTGTGGTGAAGTAAATCCCAGTATTTATACCTTTATAAATGGAAGTATTTTCTGTTTCTATTTTACAAGGATTTGCCCTAATTATGGGATGGAAGGAAAAGGAATGCGATCTTGTCTATGTATGAAAGAAACTTAGCACTCTGTAGGCTACAGTCTCCAGATCTATGGAAAATTTCATCTTATTCTTGTCAGGATCTTCCATCCTTTTATTCCAAAGCCTCATTTTAACCCAGAGATGTACTGTGGTGCTTGATTTCAGGAACTACCATGTCACAAAAGGCAGGGAAGCGCTCCAACAGTTTCTAAAACAGATGACTCCTTTTGTAAAAGAGAGGCAGAGAGGCAGCATGGGAATTCACAGCCTTGTTTCAATTGCACAGCTTTGGAGGTTCTCAACTTCAAGAGAACCTCTCCTCGTGCTAAACAACTCATTTCAACAACACTGCTTCAGGAAGATCTCACACTGGGGATGACGAACTGCGAGGAAATTGGGTTAGTACTACTGAAGCAATTTTAGCATGCATTTACTCCAGTTCTAATACAGGAACCAACATACCTTTTGAAGCAGGTGGTGTAAAGAACCTGTTCTGACTGTGAAAAGCTCCTCGTCCTCCACGATTCCCTGAGAACCCACCACGCGAAGAAATCTTCTGTGACACTTTTGGTGGCCTTTTGGCTGGTGGTATCCCATCTGGAGCAACCACTTCTTTGCTCTCTGCAGCAACAAAATCATCCACATGCATGGAGGGTGGCCTGCTTGTGTTCTGTTTCCTCTGACGGAAGATATCGTGTGGTCGAATTCCTTGTCCAAATCCTCCCCTTCCTCTTCCTCTGGGTGGTGGCACAACATGAGCTCTCTTTGCAGGTTCTATGTACTCAGATTTCCCACTGTCGCGACAAACCATGATTTAGTTAGTTAATGTAACACTGTACTACTGATGGTCAGGCATTCTCCATATTGGAGATGCAATGTAAAAGGTATTTGACATTTTGACAACACACGAATCCGTGCTGAAGACGTTGTTAACTCATTAAACTCATTTTACCTTGAAGTTATGAAGGTCTCATGCTTGTGCTTGCCAAGCTTGAACCCCTTTGTGGTTTTTGTGCGTCCAGGAGATGATGGTTCT